>JALLOT010000115.1:639-26311 GCA_036939595.1 Thalassiosira livingstoniorum | reverse complement strand
TCTGGATTTAGAGATTTGCTATGTACTGAAATCTACATAGGAACACGTAGAATTTAGGCAAATAACTGACACTAGTAAATGGCCATTTGAAATGTAGTGCTGGGCTAATTGTACTTTGAATTTTCGATCATTACTAATTTCGGAAAAGTTTGTCCCGCTCCGCTGATTTTACCTCCGTATTGTCAGACCATCAAAGTACCACCAAGCCCATCAAATATAAAAAATGATCCTATTTATTTTTTAGGAGTAATAGGAAGCACCTTTCTTCTAGAGAGAGAGAGAGAGTAGTACCTACCTACTTACTATCACTACCATAATCTACCATAATAATAAGTAGGTAGGAGTAGTATGCACCTTATTTTTTATTTTTTAGAGTATTGTACATAATATACTTCTATGGATTGTAGGTAGGTAGGTAGTAGTAGTAGATAGTTATGTTAGTATGGCCGTCATCCATGGTCCATGCGTATGGTACCATACTCTAATATAGAGCACGCATGGACCATGATCTTCTAAGTAGGTAAGTAGTAAGTACTTTTAGAGAGAGAGGTAGGTAGGTAGGTTGCACTCTAGAGAGAGCGAGTGGTATGGTATTGTACCCTGATATTGTACCATCATGCATACTCTAATTATGTTGTTACACTCCTATTTGATACCTCGCTCGCTCTTCTCAATCATGCCATGATGTAAGTACTTCTACGTATGGTACCTACTTAAGTATGTCCTTGTTGAGAGTTGAGAGCAAGCAGCAGGGGAATCCAAACCCAGAAGTTTTCAGTTTCCTGGACACTGCAACAACCAGTTGTGCCTCTGCACATTCTGCTGCCTGTCTGCGCCAATTCAAGTCAACGGCGGTTTTACGTGCTCTGCATAAAATTAGAATATTATGGCTCACGTACTTAGCATTCTGCTACTGAAGAGGTCCTTTCAACAAATGTTAACTGAAGGCACATAATTCAAACAAATACAACTTAGAAAGGATTTTGATTGCATCCTCTATCTCAGATCTTGTCTCAACCTATTGAATTTGGAATTGTACCATTATCGTCGCAAAGAAATAATCCTCCACAATGAAGCTGCAATTATCATCGGCATTATTTGCCGCAGTCTTCGTGCAATATTCTACTTCAGAATCACCAAATCCTGAACGTATCAGCTTCCGCAAGCAAATCAATGGCTCAGCTTCGAGAAAGCTTCAAACCACGGTCGCTCCAATTACGACCACAGCTGCTCCTGGCGCCACCACAGCTGCACCTGGCGCCACCACAGCAACTCCCGGTACCACCACCATTTCCACGATGACTGACGACGCACCGTCAGACGACGTCGCAGTAACAGAGGACGAAGGTTCAGAAGTTGAACATTATATGCCACAGTCTACTGTTCCGGTTCATATGGGATCCAAGTCTTCCAAAACAGTCCATGCAGCTCATGTACAAGCGGGAGATCCTCACGCAGCTCCAGTGAACTACGGAGCAAAGTCCAGTAAATACAATAAATTATCTGAACCAAGTGAACCAATGTCCGTTCCAATGCACACATTGAACATAACGCACATCGCTGTTGCTCCGAAGTCTGGAAAATCCAAGTCAAGCAAGAAAGGACACGAAGGTTCCATGATGTCTCATCCTGTTCATCCTTTACCGACCTTGCCCAATAGTGGTAAATCCGGCAAGCATGAACATTACGTTGTGCACCCACACTCTATGCCATTGGAAGCCAAAGCAACGAAGATTGATAAACATTCTTCCATGTCCATCCTTACTCATCCTCACTCTAAGCAGCATCCAAAGCACACCCATCCCAAGGTTGCTCATCATCCTACTCATGACCACGGAGCGAAAGCAGGCAAAATTCCCAAGTATTCAGAAGCACTTGATCCGAATTCTTCCATGTCGATTCCTCAAGACGAACATACCGTGACAGTCGTCTATGAAAAGAAGTCAGCCAAATCCCAAAAATCTGGAAAAAACAAGCACAAAAACCACCCCAAGGCATTGAAGGACCAAGTCCACCATTCATTATCAATGCCTGCCATGCATCATAACTCGACCCAACTTCCAGTGGCTGTGTATTCTGATTCCAAGTCGTCAAAGATGAAGAAGGTTGAAGGAGCATCGAGCACTGGCGGGACTGGATTGTCTTTACCTGGAGCAGAATCCTCACCACCATTGAAGAAAGCTGCGAAAGCAAATAAGAAAAAGAAGGATAAACATTCCCACAATACAATGGAGGCTATGAATGCAGCTGTCGAAACAACAGATGCGGGAGAAGACAAGGAAATGAAGACCGAAACTCAGCCCGTCAGCAGTACGACATTGACCGTTGGTTTGGATGAAATTGAAGCGCTCGTGGGAAGTACAACTGGATCATCCGGAACAACCGTTTCGCCCAAGAGTGACACCCTCACGATGGAATCCGCTGACTCCGCCAGCTCCAACTCGCCCGGCACACCTGAGAAGGCACTTTCTCCGAGGGGAAGTGGAGGCAGTGGAAGCGGTTCCGGAAGCGTGATGGACAAACTCTCCGAGGCGGCAGATCTCAAGAAAACATTGGGCGAGAACAAGCATGAAGGGAACAAGATGACGCAATCAGATTTGGAAGAGTTGAAGAATCATCACGCCACGGGCGAATCAAGGACGGAGTCTTTGACGACGTCGAACAGTAGTAGCGGGCCTTTGCTCATCGTGGTTTCAGGTATTTCTGGTGCGGTTTGTCTGGCGGCAGTTGTGCATTCTATTTCGTTCTGGTTATAATTAACGAGACAAAGGAATTCAAAGGCTGTCAACGCAATGAAGAAAGTAGAGCGAGGGAAAGGAATTTCAAGGACATACGAACACGCTACACACAAAGCACGACTTTATTTTTTATTTTATGTTATAACATCGCCCAAGCAATCTACGTGTGGCGATGAGTACATATGGAACAATTATGGGACTGGGATTGTAACACTATCAGCATTGGACGCTGGTAGAAGATGTTGTTAGTTGTGCTCTCACTCACTGTGGTAGATTTCCTAAGATTCCCAGTCTCTAACAGATAAGAGTATTTGATGTTTCGATGAGGTCAATGATATATTTTGATAAGTACTAAATAAGAAATGAAATGAGAATGAAGGAAATATCTAATTTGGATAAATCTGTCTGGAGATGCACAGGTGAGGAACCGTAGCAATTCTGTAGTGCCTTCCGATGCTCTTACAGATAGCCAATTGAAATTTGCAAAACAACTACCTTGACGACACTCAAATACACCACGCAAAGCGCCATTGCAGCCGCCATCATGTAGGCCCCGCTTTCGCACCAAAAGTTACTCACACAAACAAAATATGCACCATAAGGACACCTACTCAGGAACCCACTTGGAAGATCTCCAGATCGGCTGATCCCCTGTGTATCAACAGCAAAGGTAACAAAGGGACAACAAACACACACCATGACCCACCAGCACCGCTGACATGGAGTGGGAAAGTAATTAAACCGAGTTATGCAAAAACCGTGAGATACGGACCGCCTCCAAAACAAATGCAAAAAATAGTTGCTTGCCACCACATCATGGTGTGAAAGCTGCAAGATCAAAAACCATCCATCCACGCAAACGCGTGCCATCTCTCAAAAAAATCCGAGAATGGAAATGGCTGAAGAATTTGAAAAATTACAACAGTTGAATAATGCAATCATGCCCAACGTAGATGTAGAGAAGGATACGGAAGTGAAAACTGGTAAAACTCCACCACAGATTGAGGGAACAGAGGACCAAGCGTGGAAGTGGGATTGCCCTAGTGGATCCCCTCCTCTAATCCCAACACGAATCCCCACCTCCTTCATACCACATGAATCAACATTTATGACCGGAGAGATGCCGAATGTAAACCTACTACACATTCAAAAATGAAGTTTTTAATGAAAATGGGAACAACTTTTCGAAGACAGCTCATCTTACCTCTCTGACTTTGGGAAATTGGCAATGTTGATGAAAATGAAGGAAGAGATGAAGGAAAGAATGAAAAGTAACACAACAAAATATAGTAGTTACATACAAGCTGGACATCAGGAAAAAATGCAGCTGGTTATGCTCAATCCCAGTGATTGCCATCAAATAGGATATCCAAAAAATGCAAATCAAAATATAAGCAGGCTCACATCTGGCAAACTCAAGCACCTCATCAGAACAATGAAAACAAATAGCATTGAATCACTATGAATCCAAGAGATATGGCAACCGAAGGATGCTTTTGCTGATGTAGTGGAGATAGATGGATATCTATTTTTTCACCGCAACTCAAACAAAAAAGATAACCATATGGGATGCTTTTGCAGAGGGGTTGGCACCATTTTGGGACCAAAAATTGCACAAGCATATAGAAAAGTGGGAACAAAGAAGCACTCATATCTGCTGATTCAGATGAATTCATTAGCAGATATTTTGCAGGACCCCTCTAGAGTTTCAGAACTTCAATAATCATAAAGATCAAAGGACACCTGAAAATATTACTCACCTCAATTTACCACCCAGTAAATTCAGGAGAATACTCTAAATTCTTAATTTATCCCACCCTATATGAAAAAAATCTTAAAGGACAAGCTCATAATTGGTCAAGACATTAATGCTAATGCAGGTGTAGGAAAAAGAGAATCTACAGATGACATGAATATCAAAGTAGTGGGTAAATTCAGCCTCAAGAACAGAAACAAATGGGGGAGGAATCAATTCATTTTCTTGAGTCAAAACCTTAGGATTCTGAACTCTCATTTTTGGAAACAAAACAACAACTACCACATTTGGATTTACCCATCAACAAAATCTATTCACATGCTAGACACCATTACATGCTCAGGAGCAGTTGCCAAATACATCAAGGACTGCAAAACCACAGACCATGGAGTCAATAGTGACAACTATGCCATTTGGGCCTTGATCAATATATCCTCTATCAAATTTTTATATAAAAACGTCACAAACATCCACAGTCCATAGGTATTATTGATTGGGGCTCCAACATCAATGACCCCATCTGCAACAAAAGCTTCGGCAATGCCCTAGCCAATCAAGAACCTAATGATGAGCCCCTACACACCTCTTTCTTCAAAAATGTGATTAAGGCTGGCATTTATGGTGCTAGGAAGATCAAAGAGAAAACCAAAGGGTGGTATGAGTTTAGTTGTGAAAAAGTGCAGCCTGTGCTAGACCTAAAATCAAAACTTGGAGATAAAAATCCAAGGACAGCAGATGAAGAATTCATATAAAAGCAAAAGAAGCTTACTCAAATATCACCATAGCTACAAAAAGAAGTTTGCAAAGATGCTAAGGCCACCTGGAACTGAAATCTAGTCGAAAGAATGTATAATATGAGTGGGACTCTGAAAGATGCTTGTAAAGCAGTAAGAGAATTGGAAGGAGGTATCAGATGCCATCATAAACAACCTAAGTCTGTGGTGTTGAAAATGGAAAACAGAAATCTTGCTACAAATGACAATGAAAACATAAACACATTCAAACTGCATTTGAAAAAAGTTTTAAACAAACACAAAGGTATATATGCTTTAGCTGCTCAACATGAGCCAAAAAGAGCAAATCAAGACACTAAAAAATGATCCCGTAACTTGGAATGAGCTCAATAAGGCAATATCAGCAACAAAGAAAGATAAAAGTCTAGGAATGAATGGCATTCCAGTGGAAGCCTTTAAAGCCGTGAATGACTCAAACCTTACTCAAGTGCTCAATACTGAAATTTTGGAACATGGAGTTAGATATTGATGAGTGGAACACAGGACAGATAGTGCCGGTGCCAAAAAGGGCAATTTCAGTCAAATGGAGAGGAGTGAACCTTATGGATGTGGCCTCCAAAGCATTCAGTAAGATAATGACTGACAGATGTTATGCATTGCTAGGGGTGTATGGAACCCATTTCAAATTCAGCGCCTTGCCAATACAGGATGCCAGGACATGCTTTTCACCTTAAAGAGTGTCCTTCATTTGGAAAGACAACACAACCAAGAAACATTTGTTGCATTTGTCAACATTGTGAAGGCTTTTGGCTCTCCCAATCACACTCCAATGCTGGAAAAACTCAAGAGATTCATAGTCATACAAAAAAATTTGACACAATAAAAAGGCTGTACACTGAACTCAAAGTGTTGCTTGTAATTGGAAATGAAACAGCAGAAATAGACCAGACAAATGGAGTATGCCAAGAATGGTACTTTTCCTATTCATGATGGCTGCTTTTGCCAAGATACTGGAATATGAATGGGAAGCTTCAGGATTAGAATAGATCAAAGCAAACAGAACACTGTTAGACAAGATTGAAAATAGACAACTAATCAGTCACAACAGAAAAATGTTAAACACTGTCTCCACTTACAAAATTCTGCAGGTGCTCTTCTTAGATGATGGTGTCTTTGCCTTCATATTGTGCAAAGGCCTCATCAAAGGGCTAACAGTAATAGATAAAATTTTCTGCTTAAAATGGAAATACATGCATGGAAGGTACAAGCAGTCTCAAAAATTGAGTGTATGTACTTCCCTCTTCCCCCCTCCCCCCCCTCAAAATTCACCCATACCCATCACAAATTACAATTACAGTGAGGACAAGCAGAAAATAGATGAGGAGATAGTGAGATTACAGGAGATTTGTGAACCATTGTACAAAAGCAAAACCAGAAAAGTGAGACTCACTGATAAAATACTCAACAAAAAATATGATTACTGCAATGGAAAATCAAGGACAAATTTTGGAAAGGATTACTTCTTAGACTTCTACAAACATTTCAAATACCTTGGATCCTTTATTTCTTACAATCTGAAGGACAATTTTGATATAAACAAGAGGTTAGGATGCACCAACAGAGCAATGGAGGCACTAAAAAATAACATATGGAATTGCCCCCATACAATAATTTTATTTTTTGGAGATGCAAATCATGGGCCCTAAAAGAAAGTAACCTAAGCAAACTGGAGGTCTTCCTACACAGATCAGTGCAGAGGATCCTGAAAATCAACACAAAAACATGAGAGAAGAGAAAGACACAAATCACAAATCAATTCATCACAAAATGTCTATGACATCCCAAACATCAGATCACAGAGGATTGCAACAAGGCAGATTAACTACTTGGGAAAGCTCTCCAGAGGTAGCAACAACCACCTGTATAAACATCTCATAACTGTACAGAGCAACAACAAATGACACTGTACGTAACTGCACTGTTGACTGGAGAAGGTTTTCCAGTCACACCTGTCTGGTCAGGAATGAGTGCTTTGCACAAGTTCCAAACCAGACAGATGTGTCTAAAAACCATTCACAGTTGCATGTGGTTACATTTGTATCTGCTCAAGTAAAAAAAATAAAAACTGAAGGTACCCCAAAGGTTTTTAATGTTTTTTCTCATGCGTACAGACACAAAGAAGGCATTCTAACAACAAACAAGAAAATGCTAGTCAAAAGCCTGCATATTATATTGCCAGTTGCCAGATGACAAACTCTCAAATTGGATCCACATTGCTCAAGATGAGAGGGAATGGAAATATTGGATAGAAAAACTGAAACATCCCCACTGGAACCTAAAAGCCCCACAAACCAGAAGTAGAGCTACAAGAGAAAACCAAAACCCCAGCAAAGACAACCAAACCCTGCCCAAAACCAATACCAACAACCAATATGAACCCCCACCCATCCCAACCTTTAATAGCCCAGAATCCCCAGCATGGTACCTGCCAAGACAAAACAAAGAAACCTCATCAGTAGATTCATCTGACAAAGAGGGCAATGATGACTTTACCAACAACTATTACCCAATCCCCCCTAGACCATCACCCCTGAGAAGGAATGCTAATAGAAGAGAGAGGAGAAGGAGAAGGAATGAGAATAGAGACACAACAAATAAAGTTTTTCAACAGACAGGTGTGGTCTGTCAAAGTAAGAGATCTAAATAATGTTCTAGGACTAAGAAACAATGCACAATTATCCTGGATGTACTGCCCAGAAATCTACCAAAAATCTAAAACCAGGCTAACCCCTTGGCAAGTTGTTGCAAATTTTCAAGAGACTAACAGCACCCAAGAATTTTTCAGAAACTTGGCTTAAAAGCATCTCATTCCCTTCCCTACTTCACACTATTTCATTCACCTCAATATTATTTCACATCCACGCATTCACACACCACACACTAAAACCATCATTTGAAAAACAAAAAAGTTCATATATATCAACCAGTAAAGGAAACAGCCTTCAAAAAATTGAAATATTTTTGAACATCCCACACACCAAACTTCCTATTCAGAAAAAAACCACACTACCCCTTGTCCTGAATGATATTATGTGATGAAACATCATCATCAACAAAGGGTGCATTGCCATAAACAGCCCAATAGTAATTAGTAATTGTCACTCCAATCCCAATCCTTGTCAACATTATTTCCGTCCTCCCTCATTTCAGAAGCAATCCTAGACCAACATTGTTTGGTACTAAAATGGCAGACCAAATCTCCAAAGTCTAGAGAATGCCAATGCACCCCAACTGGTGCCCCCAAGTAATGATAATCTACCTCAAGAGGATAATGATTGGGAGGCAAGAGGAGAAAAACCACACCACACTTAACAAGGAGCTGATAATGGCAACATTCTTGTAGGATGAACACCACATCTAGCATATAGCATTGGCCATGTAGAAATAAATCTAAAGGCGAATCTTCAGTGAAGTTCAAGATGAAAAATGATGTTACTAAATTATTCAGGAGAGGCAAGTTCACTGGTCCCCAAAACTCAATCCCATTCTTCCAACAAGATTTGAAAAATATCCAAAGAAATGTGATCCTCAGATACCAATTTGTGTGAGGCCCCAACAAAACCCTTCCAGACAACCAAAAACGCAAAATAGCAATTGATGACAGATAGTCACCACTCATATCAAATTCCCAAAGCTGGAATAAGGTTCACACATCACACATCAACCCCCCCCTCAAAACCATAGTCATGCTCATATGCCCTGCCAAAAAGAGCCAGTGCCTCCAGCAAAAAACAAATCATTACAAACTCAATGACCTCATCATGACAAGGCAGCTTGTGTCAGAAGTGGTGATGACAGAGTTCTTACCATGTCCAGCTGCCATCATCAGCCAAAAATGGTAATAAGGAATATGCCAAGTCATAGCTAATCTGAGCCAAGTACTCCACCATGGCCAAAGTAGGAGCCAAATTCACTAAATAAGGCTGCTTCCACACCTAATCTGCCCCAAAGTGGAACCACCAAAGCCTCTTAACAAATCGACAGTGAACCTCATACCAACTTGCTTTTTTCTCATTTTGCTGGCTTCTCTGATCTGATGAGAGGTCCTGAAAGCCACGGAGCTGTTGCTTCCTTTCAATCAAAATAAAAATGAAAAGTGAGAAAAACCACCAACCACTACCCTTGACACTCTCTGTAATCAAGATGTAAAAATCTGCCACCTGTCAACTCCCTAGTATCACTTGTCAAATGGGTGTGAAAAATATGTTTTATAAGAAATCCAGGAAATGTTGGTCCTGTAATAATTTTTGAAAAATGCTCAAACAAATGCTAAAAAAGCTGATGCCAAGGCCAAGGCTTGACAAAAAGAAGTGAAAGGAAAACTGTTATTTTTATTTTCATCTACCCCGCCAAAAAATCATTTTCCTGATACCTACAAGAGATTACTAGGGAGAAGGGAAAAAAACTTTTTTTGTAAACATTTTTGGAATCCCTTTTATCTATGTGGGGGCCAAACTTCACCAAACCTTGATGTGGTAGTGGTCTAAAATAATCTAAAATCTAATTGAATACTTCCGACGCTGTAAGTATATGATACAAGTGTTTAATTATAATGAACCACTAAATGTCCAGAAACGAAATTGCCATTTTTCAAGAGCAATGTCTACGTAAACACCATATGGACCCATACCATCTAAGAAAGCTGACGTTACGCTCTACAATATAAGTATACATACCTTTAGGTGAAAATAAAGTCTTGAACCAAATACAACACCCCTTTTGATTGGGTAAATTCAATATAGTGATGCATTATAATGGTCAGTGGATTTTAGTATGTTTTTCTACGAGGCTTCTTTGTCCAATAATTTAAAATTTTGAATGATCTGTCGTATGATACCTCTCCTATTTACCCTGGAAAAATGTATGATACTTCGCCTATTTACCCTAAAAAAGAAAAAAATGAAAAAGACGATTGGAATTATGAGTCTTGTAAGGTGTGTTCAAATTTTGTTACTTTCATGATGATACCAAGTCCTACGATACATTTAGCTTTTATGTGTTTCTCTTTTCTTTGAACGCGCCATTTTGGAATTGGACATACTTTTTTCGATGAATGGACTATTTATTTTGTATCTGAGGCACTAGTAGTAAAATTATGTAAAACATCGTGGAAGGGCTGCTTAACAAAATCTAATAAGATAGTGATGCATAAATAGTCATAAGAGGGCATCAACTCTGGACTAAGAGTTCTAGCCCAACCTTTTCGGTTCTTCGTGTTGTTCTCCGTGCCTAAAATCATCAAGCATCAATCGCTGGCATCAATGACAATCAATCATCAACCATCAATCAACAATACAAAAAAAAATATCAATCATCAATCGCGAGTCCACCCGCCTGCTGCGCGCTTTGGGCGTCCCAGCAAAAATGACCAAAGGGGTTCTAGCTTAATTTTTTTTCATTCTCCGTGTCTGTCCAAAAAATTAAAATGAAAAAATTGTCCATGATATTATCATGTTGTGATCTGTGACCTGTGACCTTCAAAGCAATTGCAAAGGTGGAATCCCAACTTTTTCTGCTTCCATCCATAACAACAGAACAACTACTTCCATCCAGCTGTTATTAAATTTAGTACACTCAATTTTTTTAGCTACTTTTCCATATCATATGAGTTGAGTCAAAGTAAATTGAATACAATGTTCAAACTCTCAAAATTCTCTGTGAAACACTACCAAATTCTCTCCAGTAACTCCTTGATTTGAATTATATTGAAAAAATATCAATAGATTTATCTAGTATTTACATAGATGTTTACTCTTCAAAAAGTAGGAGAATTTTGCACTATTTTTTATTGATTATATAATTTTATTGATTTAATTGCTTACCATTCACCTTGATGCTCTGGACTAAACCTAAAGTAATTCAGTACTTAGCTAAGTACTAACTTGTTAGTTAGGCATGCTAGCTTGGCTAAAGCAATGTTTTTTTGTCAAAATAATAAATGTTTAAACAATGCTGAGATGTTGAAATTTTGCACTTGTGGACAAATTGGAATTTGTGATACAAATTATTCCCAATAAACGTTTAGATTTTTATTTGAAGTTTTTGGAAAAAATGATTTTCTGTGCAAAACATTGGAGCATGATGCAAATTTACCAAAAAATGATATCGAGCATTCTTCTGTGGAGCTATTAGAAATAAAGAGTGTTTTATGGCCATATTTCTGAAAAAATATTGGGTGCTGGTTAAACATTTTAAATGTTGCTATTTTTCCCTTTTTTTCATTTTGATGTATTTTACTCCTTTAAATATTTGTGCTTTGTTTACTTTTCAATACATAGAATCATATAATTTTTGTTCTAGTAAAAAATAAAGAAAGCTTTTTATTAAGACTCTATTTAGTTTTTCCCACATTTCAATCTAGCAGGATTATCACAAAAATCTATTCAAAGCAGTTGCATGTAATTTGTGGTTGAAGGTTAAATATAATATCATTTCTGGAGAAGAAGAGTCAGAGAAGGGAATGAATAAAAGAAAACAAAAAGAATTCCCTGGCTGGGAAGACAAAAAAAGATTTTTATCAAAACATTAGAATAGAAAAAGAAAGAATGAAATGTGAAACAAATATCCTGAACCTGATAACAGAAAAACTTAAGAAGTTTACTTGAATAGATAAGAAAAAAAAAACTATAAGAAATAAAGCAGTTTGAAAAATTCGGAGAAAGAAAAAATGTAAATCAGGAACAATATTCCAATAAGTAATTGTTGTTTCAAGGGTCAGCTTATTCACCCCTTTGATAAGTAAGTATCATGAATACAACAGTAATTAAAAGACTAAGTACAAAATAAGAAGTACCATACAATAATACTCTGAAGATGTAGTAGAAAGGTACTTAGTAGAAATCGAACCATGCTTTTTCACTGGCGCCTTGTAAAAATTTAAAATGGTTTTTCCACATCACTGTGATGGATTATAGTGTGTAAGTATAAAAGGTTGGATCATGTGACAAAATGTTTTGGTCATCCAGAGTTGCAGTACACGGACATGACCCTAGTAATTATACTCTTGTAGTAAAAAGCACGGTAGATGGTAACCATGCATGCATGGCAACTTACTAAGTGTTTTCACATACTAGATAGCATTAGTAGTAACTAAGTAATTGATTACTGAAGTATTGATGAAGCATTCAAATTGAGCATTTAGTATTAATTCTTTCACAATTTCTACAGGACTAATTTGAATACAATGGTCCTCTTTATTTCAACCTTAGCACTTGGCTCTGCAACAGGATCATGGCCAATTACCAAAGATCCTCATCCATCCAAACAAATCCCCTCAACCTGCAAGTGCTGCGTCAACTCGTGAGACAACAACAGAAGATATGGGGACAGAAGCCAACCCACCTCATTCACTAGAAATAGAAGTATTGAAAGAGAAGAGGAGAAAGTTGTCAGCAAAAAGACTCGGATACAAGAAAAAAGGACAAAGAAAAGGAGGTTACACATCTGTTACACCTGAGAACAGGAAGAGAAGAGCTCCTGCTTTCAAATTTGGTCCCTCACCAATTCCCACTGCCCAACTTGGCAAAGATGACCCTTTGCTCATAACTTCAAAAAGAAAGAGGCAGCTCATTTCACTTTTCTTTGTGGGCACCCTTGGTGCTCCTCACAAGGAAGAATGGGATGGGGTCGGTGGAGCGGTTTCAGAAATCAGAAAAATTCTGCAATTCCCTGATACCACCTTCAGCAGGACCCAGATTTGTAAAGTCCTCAAGCAAACTCAGATAAGAATTTAGAGTGGGCAGGCATACAACGGCACTCCACTGGTCACAGGGAGGAAATCAGATCCCCTCATTGAGCGAGGCTTGCAAGAACAGAACATCATCACCAACTATTGTGAGAGAGGGTGCAGCTTCACGGAAACAACCACGATGGTCAACATGTACCGTTACCAGCACAACTTGACCCTTCTTGGCTGCTCCTGCATTGTGAACGCTGCAAAGAGGATGGTGTTCCAGGTCGTTCCTGTGGCGAAGCAATCCCAGGGCAACACTGACAAAAACAGTGACTGGGAAAAGGCACAATATTGTCAGAGAATTCAATTTCTCATTGCCTTTGAAAAAACAAGAGACAGATCTTACCAAGTTCTTGGTCCCATTGCCGCTGCCTAACATGTCTGGCCCCGCCTCAAAAAGTTGCGCAAGTACACGGACATGGCGTGTGGCTGGTGGGAAGAGGTACACAGGAAGTGTTCCCTTGCTGACCTAGGCCACAATGAAACAGACAACACACAGTTCCCTCACAATGAGAACGGCGACTACGACAAGAATGGACAGTTTGCTGCACTGTCAATCAAGGGCCACTTCAAATACGTCGATGAAGTCCGCATGTGCTTTGGAGTTGCGGAAGTCGAACAAGACGGCAATGTAATTGGCATGAGAATGAAACCATATGATTATTTGGGAAAAGTTTTGGTTTTGCTGAAAGACTATAACAAACTTGGGGAGAAAGAAATCAAATGGGTGAAAAGCCTCGACGGAAACTCACCATTTTGGAAAAGAGTTACATGCCGACCTGGTGCGGTTTATGCTGGTGATGGCATCAGCTTATTGAAGGGAGTGGGGAAGAAGAAGCATGAGGGACTGATGGAGGCAGGAGTTCAAACCATTGGTGATGTGTTGAATTTGAGTGGCCTCAAGGACATTGAGCTTAAGTGAATTGCTTTGGTGGTGACTGGCGTGATGATGAAATACCTCAGGGGGTTGATTGTTGAGTGTAATGGCTTTAATGTTTTGCCCGGTGTAGCTCTGCCGGATGTCTTTCACATCAATGCACCAAAACTGTACCTCGGCAAGTAAGGGGAAAACTGGGAAGAAGAAATAAAAAAAATCAGCACATTGTCCGGGCACAAGTGTGTAACAGAAATGATTGCACACATTTACACTGAGACCAAAAAACTGTACAAATGCATGAAATACAAAGAAACATGGGTATTTTACCATGATGCCCTTTCCCTCATGACAGCAAAGGAAACTGTGGTTTGGATGAAGGAGAAACAATATTATGACAGGTGGATCAAGTTGCAACTTGAAATCTGCAAGGGCATCAAAACAACTATTATGCTGGCAACACACCTGACGGACATCTTTTAGACAACACATTGAACCAGGACATCCACAAGGCAACTCACAGGTACATCATTCTATCCCATGCCGTCTGCTCGGACAAAGAAGATCCAAGACTTTTCACGCTAGCAACACCAAAAAAGGGGCTTCTACTTACCTGCGCATCTTCAACCCCGACACTGGAGTTGTCCCAACTTCAGAAAGAATTTGCGAAGACATCGACAGGGTCTTTACCTCCAGCCTGGAAATTGTTGCCAACAAGGGTGCTCATGTCCTGGGTTTGGTGAACAGGTCGGGACACAGAAAACAAGCTGTTGGAGGTGGGCCGGCTAAGAGGGGAGGAGCAAGGGAGAAAATGGAGCAAAAGCATTGGATGGATATTTGCCTGGGAAAGAAAAATGAGGATGATTGGATTTGGATGATGACAGTGATGATGGGAGGGGTGTGTTGCACGCAGATTTGTTGTCACTTCTAGATGGGGCTGATGTGACCCAAGCAACTGGCGAATATTTTAGAGGAAAGATCTCGCAAGCAAAGAAGTCAAGAGCAAGTCATGATAAGTAAGTACTAATTCCAACATGGAATTTTTTTTGTATGCAAAACTGCATGGAGAGGTAGAATATTTTTAAGTACCAAATCCTACATATAAATTTAAGATTCTACATACCAGAGTTCCTATTTACACCCATGGTATTGAATTGTAGATGTTCAACAACTTGGAACAGATTTGCCAAGTTGGGGAATCTTTACTGCCAGAAGCAAAAAATACTCCCTTACAAAACTAAATTGTGTCTAAAAATCAATAAAAATTGCATATTTCATTGCCCCATTCTTCCCCATTACACCATGAATATAGGGCCATAAATCCTAGAAAAATTCACATAAATCAAGTAAAATGTGTTCTAATTGATGCAAAAAAATGGAGCAAAAAGGTTGAACATTGAGGGAGCAACTTCTGCATCTGTAGCAAACGGACAGTACTGGAGCACCGTGGCTGCCGGGGTAGTCCCCGTTGATGGGCTACCACTCTAATCTCCAAAATCATTAGTGTCACTCATGTGCAGTGGTGCTTTCGCAATCAAGTCATACACACACCAATCAAAGGGATTTGTACCATGACGGAGCAGCAACAAATATTTGATTGTGTCCAGGAACTAATCCAAACAGACCCAATGGACCTCCTGGAAGACCATCGTGAACTGTTGGAAATAGACTTTGAGACACTTGGCAATGGCCCAGCAGCAGACAGAGAGTTCTGGTTAGCCAAAATGGAGGCAACTAAAGAAGCTGCTATCCATGCAAGGATACTACTGCTACAAGCACAGAGGAATGGTATTCCACAACAGTCTAGAGCCCCTCCAGCTCCTACCACGCCACTCACAGAGGCAGTCTGTTGTGGCTGGTGGCCTTTTTTCTGGACCACTGACATGGAATACAAAGGAGTAAGACTTCTTATAGTAGGACATGCTGCATTGCACAGAGGACTTTGTTGGGGGACCCAAAACAATTGTCTGATCCTTCATTGAAGATTATTTACATCTACCATGCTGAGTCATGTGTCATGTTCAAATTGTTTGAATCTAATAAATAAATCAATGTCAGATGAACCACACAGCCCAATCTGCAAGGTAGAAAAAATACTTTAACTAAGGAAATATCAATGATGGATGCATGTCAACTGTTGTGACACATTTATTCTGTAGTGAATGCCTTTGTTGGCAGAGCAATTGCCATTTCAATGTTTACATCATTTGGTTCTGATACAGGAATTGACAAAGCAACTCAGTCTACAAATTGAATCAAATACCTTCCCCAATTTTCTTAAATGTGCTAATTCCAAAAGCATTGTTGTTTGATTTGAGTGATCACTGGTTCAAACCAATTGATTCTTGGGCTCTGCCAAGACTCAGGCCACAAGCTGGAGGAAAACCAACGTCTTGAACTTTGAACTTTATGGGCACATCATCATTTTTTGTGGAGATAGTGATTCTTGAACTTTGGGGACAATGAATTTGTTTGTAAATTCTGTTTTATTTCTAGTTGTTGGGTGCTGTACCCTAAAGTTTAGCTAAAGGTCATGATGGTTACTGTAGAGGTGTTTGCCCATCATTGACTTGTGTAACAATTTGAATGCCAATTATGATGAGTGGATCAATGTTAGAATGTTTTTGTTAGATGGTTTGTCTCACAAAAAAACAATGAAGATAAAATGATATACAATTTGTGAAAGTGCTTCCCAAGTTGATCCTTTTTTTGTCAACATTGATAATGGTTTCATCTATGATACCAAATGTGGGCTATTATTGTTTGCAAAACTTGTACAATCACTACTGGTCACCTCCACAACATTATTTTAGAAGGGCCACCAACAGGCACTGCTGTGTTGTAAGGTACGGGCTATTGTTGTTACAACAGTGCAATATTGTGCACCAGTGCACAGGTAGGCTTGGTATATTTATAAGAGCATGCTTTGGCACTGGTGCACAAAAAACTTACCTCTACAAAGAAATTGCTTTCAACGTCAATGTTGTTGACAGAATTGCCATGGTGCCAATATTGTAAATTTTTGGTGGCTTGTGTATTTTAGATGGGATGTAAAAAAAACTGAGAAAGAATAAAATTTGAATGTTGGCATTTGAATTTTTGGAAAGATCTTTCAAAGTATAGATAGGAATAGTACAAACAATAAGGTATGTATCTGAAGCTGTGACTTTAAGTACTTGGAAGGATCCAATAATTCATGTGTCATACCATCTTCACCTTATGCCCAAGCAAATGAGAGCCCACACACTAATTGTTTAATTTTTTGTTCATAAGAGCATTTTTGTACATTTTACTTGGTATTAATGTGAGTACAAGTCACAATATTTTGTAAATAGATTTTCATTATGATTACTTGAAAAATCTTGAAGGATTATGAGAGCATGTTTTGGTTTTTGATAACAAGAGCTCACTTTTCAAAAACCTTTGAAAACAAGAGCCTTCAAAAATTCAACATGAGAGTACTCACATATGATTCTAAGGTAAAGATGGTACAATACTGTTAAAGCCCTGTGTGACCCTCTAGAATTAGCACATGACAAGTAGTAAGTTTTTAGGTTTGATAACCATCACATAAAGATAGTTATGGGCTCAAAGATACTGAATCTCTAGTACAAAAATAATGGTAAGTCACACATGATAATTTGGGTATCCATCTCTTGTAACACCTTGGTCACATGAGATTCTAACACTTTCCTCAAGCTAAGTTGGTTGGAATTGCTACAACATAATTCAAATGCCACAAATACCATAGCACAACTGTTCATCTGACAACATACTTTCAGGTGATTCAGGTTTCACTGATTTACCATACACCCACCTGTAGTTTATAAAGTCAAGTGCCATTAGATCATGACACTAACACTAACTCTATCAATGATACTGGTGGTTAAAAAGCTTCCTGCACATTCTACATCCATCATCCACTCTAAAGACAAGTGCTATGCACACTGAAAGACTTTGATTCAACTCAACACCAACTGCAAGTGTCTAAACACAGCAAGTGATTTTGACACAAAGTTTTACAACCACTGCAACCTTGGACTTGGGCTTTGAATTTCAAACTGAAATCCAATTTGCAACAGAACTAAAATTAGAGTCAATCAATTCACCAAGTGGTTTGGCAAAGCAAAATCCATTTGGCCATGGCTATGCAAGTTGTTCATGTTCTTCATCCTTCAGTGGTCCAATCCATGATCAAATTACCTCCACTGCCCAAAGACTTAGTGGATTGGTAAAGCCCACATCCACTTTTTGTGTCATTCGTGGTTTGACCATCAGTCAACATCCACAGCCTCAGCAATAATGTCATTTATCAATTGCAACAAAGCATCAATTGGTTCACCAAGTGGTTCAGCCACACAATGCTTATTCCACTCTCAATCTCACCAAAAGTGTTTTCCAGCAGACATGTGAATGAGTTTTGGTGCACATGGGCTCGACTAATTGGCCAAGATTCAATATGGCACACAAAGTTGTCATTTACATAGGAACAGCACTAATAACAGTATGAAGGATCCTTGTGCATGCACTCCAATGTCAAAACAATAACAACTTTCCAAATTCTGATGGTTCACTTTGTTACTATTGGAGCCTAGATACTCTAGCCACATATAACCCAGATTGGTTCTTGTGGAACAGTTAATTTGTCTAGGTCATGAAGACACAAGACATGCAACAAAAAACAACTTTATATGATTGCATGTGCAGCAAAGGTAAGAAACTGTGGTGCAATAATATCAAGTTCAAAGGGAGCTTGCTATTCATCAGCAAGGATTCAAGCAATGTCTATGGCAATTTAAATGTGTTAATAGAAAGTTTTTAAAATGTTTCAAAAGGAGCAATTCAAAAGTTTTCAAAAAGGCTTTCAAACAACTTTCAAAAAGGTTTTCAGAAATATTTTGAAACAGATTTCCAAAAAGATTTTGAAAAATATTTTCAAAAATATTTTCAAAAGTATTTTCAAAACAGTTCTTAAAAAAGTTTTCAAGAAGGTTTTCAAAAAATTCACAATATCTTTATAAATGTTTTTCAAAAAGTTTTAAAAGAAATTAAAAAAAGGGTTTTGAAAAGGTTTTCAGGAATGTTTTCAAGTAAGTTTTCAAACATTTTCAAAGGAGTTTTTAAAAAGGTTTTCAAAAAAAAATTAAAAATTTTTCAGAAAAGTTTTTAAAAGGTTTTAAATATTATTATGAATGTTTTCAAAAGGTTTCAAAAGGTTATAAAAAGTTTTAAATGTTTCAAAAGGTTTCAAAATGTTTTGAAAATTTAAATTAGACCTGATTGAGTTTATTGCATGAAATTTTTAATGTTCAATCAGTACGCAATCAAAACTCAATCAAACACCAAATTATATATATGAATAAAGTAAGGAATGTTCATAAAAAACAGTCTTACATCTGCTCATAACCTTTTATTTTGGTCAAAACAGTCTGGAGATATTAAATGCTTTTTTCATTTCCAGCAGTTATTACAGAATAAATAGTAAGTGCACGCAAAAGTGCACAAGCAACAGCTGCCTGTCCTCAAGGATTTTTCAGAATCTTTCTAAGTAATTTGGATACTGTACTCATTTTGTCTGTAATTGAAATCTTTGTGGCTGATGATCAAGTTGTCAGAGTAAGAAAGAGATGACATCAAACCATAGACAGACAAGAGTTAAATTCCTGATTGTGTTGGCTTGAGTTGTTTGGTCATCCTTTCATACTGATTCCAATGTAAGGATGAATGTGAAACTTCTGTCTCACATTTCAATACTTGCCCTCTCTTCTACAAATCTTTTCAGAAATTTATTTTTTAAGCTACCCACACTATTTCAATCACTGTTAAAAATTCTACCATCAAACTACGTGTAAAATTTGCAATTTAATGTCATTATTTGCCAAAAGTCAAATTCTAAGGGGGTCAAGGTGTAAGACTGGTTTGGTATGAACATGCTTTAATTTAATTAGAAACTCAATCAATTTTAATTTGATTGAATTTTTGGTTGAAATTTTAAATTCTCAATCATTTTTGAGTGGATTAAAAAAATTATCATTCTCAATATATTTTGCTTCATCAAACTAAATCAATTGAAAAGCCAAAATAGCAAGAATTGTTTGAAAGTGTTTCTGAGACAAATAGTCTTTTGAAAACAAACAGAATATTGTACCATTATAAAGAGTGGTTTTCTGGATCTAAATAAAAGCTTTGGAATGATTGTCTAATATTTTAATTATTTCATTGGTAACCCTGGTTAATAAACATTTAATTGGAAGAGATCCAATTATCTTGTACTAGAAAAAATCAAATTTGAGAAACAATGCCCAATATTATTGCTAATTGAATTATTCAGTATTCAGTATGTTGATAGTAGATTGTTAGATGCACCTTGATCCAGTAACCTAAGAAAGTGTTATTGTATTGTTTGTACATATAAATTATACATCTCCATTTTTTTACAGGTAATGTCTATATTATCATTATGAGTAGTTATTAGGAAAATTATTTTGCAGAGAGTAAGAAGTACTTAGGTAAAAAGGTACTCACCTACATATGTATGTGGGATGGCCAAATCTTATGATGATAGCACTACATAGCAAACTGACCATAAATTCAAAGCTCCCAAAATATTTTTTTCTACATTTTTATACCAATTCCTATTTCTTGATGATTATTTTGAAGTCAAAACTGACCATAAATGCAAATTAATGGGCAAAGTGTGCCTTATTGAATATTGCCTACCAAACACCACAGAACTCCAAAGAGCACCCTTTGACAGTACTATTATGAAGTGATAGCTCAATTCCTAAGACTAATACAATACACCAATATAATACCAACTACATGAGTGATCAAGGTGGTTCATTCATATGGGCTTATATCATATATCATACAGAAATTTGCATAGGTCATTTTTAAAACAGTTTCAATGTCTTTAAAAACATTATCAACCAATCGTTGCTTAACATTTTGGACCTAACTTGCACTGCCTTTGTATTTCTTTTTATCAAACATTCTGATATTCTATATTCATTCCAGGCTAGGCACCAGCATTTTCTGCAAATAATTTGCATGCCTGTGTGTGTCCAAAATTATGAGTTCAATACTAAGTAAGAAACCAATATTTATGCAAGAAATACCCTGGTGGACATTGGCCCAAATATTTTTGAGATGGTGACCACTTGTTTTAGAAAGTTATCAGATAGGATGGTACAGTCATTCCAGGGGTTGCACCAGGTTGTTCTGTCTGAATATTTTTTTTGTGCCTTTTGTACCCATAGTTATGTGCTTAATACTACAAAATTGATGCCTATGCAAGAAATAGGTACCCTGGTGTTCATTTGCATTGTATTATCTTATGGCCTTGACCTTTTTTGAGATGGCCTCTGCATGGGTTCAATATTCTGGAAAACATTTTTGTTGAAGTTCTTATTAAGTAGTACAAGCCAAATTTTTGGCCATGGACCAATCTGGTACTGGTAATCTAAAGAGACTGTGCTATCCACTGCATCCATTTGTATTGTTCATTGAGGTTCCATGCTCTATCTATACAATTATCCCATAATGGAATGTGGTTCAACTTAACCATCTGATATTGCAAAGACAAAACAGAGATGTTAAGCAAAAAAATGTAATTGTGTTTTTGATGATTGATACATATCAGTAATATAATATGTAGCAATACATTCAAACCCAAAGACTGAAAATAAATGTAACACTATTAAAAGATTCTCTAAGACACATGTCTCAATTATTCATTTCTTCTAACCTGATTTTTATACATCAAAACTTTCTAGTGGTGCAAGCTACTAGTAATGATAGAAGGAATGTTTAGAAAAAATGATTTTTTTCACAATATATAGTATTTACCTACATAGGAAAATGATCATTCAATGGGTGCACGTTTATCAAGTGAAGATTGCAGTAAAAAAACTGGCATCAAAAAAAGCATGCCAAGGGTGCAAACATTTTGGTGAGTCAGTGCTATTATCACCTTGTTTGACAATGGGCAATCCAGTATGTGGGCTTTCACCACCCAAAAAGGAGAGAATAATATGGCAGCAGAAACACCACCCAATCAACAAACAGAGGTCACTATCTTGTCCACCTTAATCTGGGCTTCAAAAAACCATGCTGGACATCCAAAAAGCTCCATTTTTGACCAAGCTGAACTAATTTTAGTATTCCATTTTTGAATAAAATGTAGAATAAATCCAGTTAAAACATAGAAACTAACAGTAGTTACTTAATGATAACATTGTGCCTTGTTCTATTGTTGTGTACAGTGGGTGTAGGTCTCTTTGCTTCCATCTCTATTGGTGGATTGTTGAGTAAAGGCCACTGTTATATCAATGATGGCAGGGCAAAATTTTGATGCCATTGTTGATAGCATCATTGTTGTCAACCTTTTATGTTGTTTGATAGAAATAAATGCAACCAAATAATGATGTTATTGCATCACCAACACTTTGGTGATGTATTGGTGTCAATTTGTTTTTGGTTTGTCCCCCAAGAGCCAGACAAACCAATTCTTGGCGTGCCACTGTCAATGCCATCAAGGGTGACAGCCTGTTAGGAAGTGAAAATTGATGCACCAACCTTTGGCATCATTGATTCTACTTCCTAATCTCTTTAACATTGCTGTTTAGTCAGGGGGAGTGTTTCCCCAATGATTCTGCCTGTTTGTGCAGCAGGAATCACCAAACCTGATTTGACAGAATCCAAAACTTCATCATTTTTGGCACTTTGCAACCATCAAAGATGGGTATTGAGATGCCACTTGCCAAGTTCTAATAACAGCAGCAGCAATAACTTACCTCAACAACATCATGAGGAAGGTGTGGTAATTTTTCTGCTTTTTTGCTGCCATCTCTAGATGTAATCCTCCTTAAACCATGTCAGAGACAATGGTGGATTGTCTTTGTCCACAATGATACTAGCATTAAGGTACATTAAATGCAGCCATTGTCTCATCACAAGCTGCTGCTCCCATGTTGCTCTTGTGCCTTTTGGCTAGAGAGGAGTGCCCTCAGATCAGTCATTTAGTTGATTGTTGTGTTGTAAAAGTGACAAAACTGAGGGTGTCTGGAAAGTCTGTCACCATTTTGATGCCATCTCATGGTGACTCTAAAACACCATATTTCAGTCTATTTTTCAGTTACAACCCCCCCTGAAAAATTATCCTGGAGATTTTCCAGAGTGTAGAACCCATTTTTGAGCTCAGATTGGTTCAAAAATAGTTGCATTTTCTGTAGATTGAAATTCCTGGGATGGTCACAAAAGGGGGTTTGTCAAACAAGGATATATTATTATTTTTTTGAGATAATGGTTAATTGTCCAAGGCCATTAATTACCAATTAACTTTACAATGAGTAAGCAGCACTGTAATGCATGTACAATGTCACCCTTCACTTTGCACATACTGTAAATTCACAGAGGCCCTCATCACATGTGATGAAACATGTCTTGAAATTGCACACACTTTTGGCCATGTTGTTGTTGAGCAACAGATGTCCAAAGGCATTACCTCTGTTGCAATTTTTCATTCATTTTTGCCATAATTTGATCCATTGCCATGCCAAAACCAATTGGGAAATTCATGGGCATTAATGCCAATGCCACTGTCTCATATCTCCTTCATTTTCATTACATCCAGCCCTACACTTACTTCAAAAAGCACTACCCAAATGATTTCAAGACAAGAAGGCTGGATTTCATTGTGCTGGGACTGGAAAAGAAAGGAGGCAAAAAAATCCTCCAATTGAAATGTGTTGACAAAATTAACATGGTCCAAGAGTTTCAATGCAATGCATCTCAATGTAAATTAAAAAGAAAAGGCCCTCCACACCAACAATTCATCACCAATGTGCCATCATCTCCTGTTGTCCTTGCAGCAGCAGCCCCTCCAGCAGCAACTCAAGCTCCAGTCCAGCCAACAGGATCCAACAAAACTCCAGCCAACATTACAAATTGTGATGGGGGTGAGATTTTCAAAGAACTCAGTGTCAGTATTGACAATTTTTCAGATGATGAGGCTATGAAGGGTGATGCAGTGGGTTTTAATGGCACCAGGCCTTAGGACTATGACAACAACAACCCCCCTCCATTGCTTGACATTGCACCAAATGCTGATGGACTCTCAACATCTGGAGAATGGCTATGGAGTGCCTTCAAAGAAGGCATTGCAACAGATGCCCAAGCTCCAAGCCTTCAAAACCAGCCTCAGCTCCATGGAATCATGCTGGAAGAGATGAAGAAATGGAAACCCATCAACTGGTTTGACCATTTCTTCTCATGGGACTTTGTCAACAAACATATTGTCCCTGCAACTGATGCAAGACTTGTTGAGGATGGATCAACAAAGACGCTATCTCTAGAAGAGTTTTGTTGCTACCTCAGAATATGGTTTCTCCTGTCCCTCCATCCATAGTACACAGGGATGATTTCTTTGATGAGACAACTGAGAAGCAAAGGACAATTTAATGATATTACATCTAACCTTTGTCTTGACTTGTCTGAGCCACTTAATCATAGTGACAAAGCACGGGGAGTCTGCAAGATGATTGAAGGCTTCAACAATCATCTTACTTTGGTGTTTGACCCCTTTTGGCTTACCTGCCTTGACAAGTCAATGATTGCATTCCTCAACCAGTTTGTCTCCATTGGGTCAATGTCACGCCCACGCCAATACAGTATGGAGATGAGTATCACACTATTGGGTGTACTCTCTGGAAGATCATTTTCACAATGGAGCTTGTTGAAACGGAAAAGAACCATCCCAAGGAAGGCCCCTTTTCCAAACCTGCATTTGAGTACACGATACCTAAGACTGCTTATCTCTTTTGTTGCCCAACAAATGTCATCTGGATAACGGGACACGTTGTCCTGCTTAACTCTGGTTTTGGCTACCTCCCCACTGCAGCAGAGCTGGAAAAGAAGGGCTTGTTTGTGACAGCTGCTTTTAAGAAGAAAGGACCTTGCTGACCAAAGGGTTCTGATGCAAAGAACCTTCTGAGGCACATGAAGGGGAAGGAAGTTAGATATAAGGTTGTTTGTAGATGCTTGAACCCCAAATATCCCAACACCAACATATGGATTGCTGCCTTTGCTGATAGCCAGCACACTTCCATCATGGCAAATATGTGGGCAATGACACATCCCACTGACACTCACAAGCACAGGGTTGGGAGGGATCTGAAAATGATTAACTCTTCAGAATACATGACATGGTACTGCAAGGATTGCCTTACAGTCAACAATGACAGTAACAACTGGCAAGGAAGGCTTTCATTTGAGGATATTTTCTTGCCAGACAGTTGGGAGTCAAGGCAGTTTGGATTTATTGCTGGGGTAAGTCAAGCCGATGCTCTTCTTGGTTGCAACTTCTTTCTTGGGGAGAGAAAGTGTACACAAAGGCACAGTTCACTCAATTTATTGCTTGTGCCCTTTATGGATCATTGGACAAGGACCAAACACTAATTGATGATTATGCAAAGTCTTGAGCACTGTGAAACCTAAGTAAAGGTGCAGAGTGGGACAGTAAGAAAATGAAGAGTGGTAAAACCCCTGGTCATAGGCACTGCAGGTCATCAAAGAACCATGGAAAGTGGAATGGACTCAAGTTTCCTCGGATTGCCTCTGATTACTCTTGCTCCATAGGTACTATGATTTTTGGCAATGATACAAGAAATTTTTGTTTTTGCAACTGGGGCGTGATGTTGTGCAAGGCATTTCATGGGAAGCATATCTTCTGTGCTTAAGTGAATGGGATGGAATTGGATTAGAGTCAACTTGGAGGGG
>JALLOT010000114.1:0-26575 GCA_036939595.1 Thalassiosira livingstoniorum | reverse complement strand
ATTGTAAAGTGAAGAAATTTAAATGTACTAAATTGGTTATAAATAACTGTCTTTCGGATATAAAATCCACATCTCCCAAAAATAAAATTTTATTCATTGATCCATTATTATTGTCCAATGGGTTTAAGTAATAATTAGGGTAAGTATTATTTCCCTTGACCTTGGCTTTAAATAATCGATTCTCGCAACTATGCCCAAAAACATCAAAATCAAAAAATTGTCCAATGGTTTTAAACAAGCGAAAACAAAGGTTACAATAAAAAAATTGCAAACTACGGCTTTTGGGTCTTATCTGAATTAAACCCAACTGACGGATTTAAAAATCTTTTGGAAAAAAACCATTAAAGGATTTTTTCTTTTTCCCAGCTTTTTCCAATGAATGTTGTGTTTGAATGCTTTACAACATGCGGATTCCCAAAGTTCAAACAGAGATAAATCATCTGAGAACAGTAAGGGATTACTCTAAGCCTGGGAATAACATGTGAATTGAAAGTGAAACTGAGCCACCCCCTCTTGAAAACAATAAAAGAAGGTGTGTTCAATTGTGGGGAAAGAGAAGAAAGACACTGGTAGATCATAGGCAATATTGTCCAAATTGTATTATAAAGAAATACCGAGTTCTTGAAATAATAAAAGGAACTTTTAGCTAGTTGCATTAGTTGCCATGGAAAATTTTGTAAAGATATGATTATTCATTAGTAATATCTTCTTCAGCAAGATTTTTGTTGATTGCTATGTAAATTATTAGCTGGCTCAGTTGTGGAAGAGTCAATTGGACAAATATTACAACAATTCAACAATATTTTCAACAAATTTGTCCTCACCCATTGACTGCACATATGACACACAGTTTTTATTGTATTTTGGCATCTTCATGGAGACTCATCTGTCCTGATCATTAATTATTGACATTTTAACCACATTCAATTTTAGAATTTTGAATACCTTATTGAGCCCCTCATCTTGCTGCATCTTCACCCACATAATGCTTTACTATATTATTTTATTCTTGGCATATTTTTCTTCCACCATGCATTGGTCTTTCCCTGTTTGACACACAGCAATATTTGAACCGGTATCAAATCTGGATTTTTATGATGTATCCAGTATCTAAGGGGGGTGAAGAATGTAATATCATCATCTTACAATCCATCTACTTCCTTTCAAAGCAATGTAAGTCAGGAAATTGCTCTCACTCTCACTAAAATTAAAAAATACAAATATAGAAGGGAATTTTTGCAAATTTACATGAGGATTGCTGTCTATGAATTTTGTAACAGCAAAAGCATCAGAAGCTTCATTGAAACTATAATATACACTTGAAAAAAGCAATAAATTTATTCTTAGCTTAGAAATATATCCCAAACAAATATCTTTTTTGATTAGAGTAAATTTTGTCCAAAGCTGCTCCTTGTCAAAAAGACTATGTACCATGTACAACTGTGATGTTGTTTTGTTTTCCTAACCTTGTCCAAACATTGTAAAGGGAAAATTAATGACAATTCTCTCCAACTTTTCAATTATTATATTGTTTCTTACTCTGTTGTATTCTTGTTATGTCTCCAGCCCTGATGATCCTGCTTCTGCAATCAGCACTTCAGTGTTTCAGAACTATCTGAACATCCTGGTGGCTGGACTTGTTGATCAGGTCCCTCCCTAACAATATGAGTGATCAATTGATCAATTGGAAGGTTTCACACTGTGTAGTCAAGCTTGGTGGCATATTCATCAAATTTCTAATTATTTTCATCATTGACCTTATCATTCAGTTGGAGATGACAGTGTAATAGATATGCTGTTTTCACTATCAGTTAAAGAAAAGAGAACATTGCCATGAAAGAGAGCACAATGAAGGAAATATTGGAAGTCACAGTAGACAACAATCATGGTGTAAAAAACATCAAGCTTGTGATCTTTTTTACCTTTAATGATCAAGATTGGTGATATTGCAAAGCAAAGTGTAGGCTACTGTCACTCATTTCATTAATTAGAAATTTGAGAATTTGGTAGCTTCACTTAACCTGGAGAATTGAAATGACAAATGTCAAATGGAGAAAATTTACAAAGTTCAGATAAGCAACTTTGCCATTTCTGACTTTCAACTTGGATACAACCAATACAACTTATTTACACTCTAAAAATAATTGCTACATAATCTGTGATGTATCAAACAAAATATATGATCAAATTTTCCACCTCTAAACTAACTTTTGCCATGAAAATCATTTTTTGAACAAAATTATACCCCTCATACCATGGAGGAGGAATAATTACAATGTTTTTGAAGAGTTTGTTTGACTGAAACAAGATGCTTGTGTGAATATCACCAAAAGGGCAGGTGCCAGTTAGTTATTATTATTCCCGTATGTGTGAAATATGATGTATTTGGAAGGCAACAACAAAGAGTAAAATTGACCTTTTGTTTTCAAATTTAGTAGCAAAGTTGAATATTCTGATGGAGAAAAATCTTTACAACATTGCTAGCACTTAACAAAAAGAGATCCTTCATGTCTACATGTTGAAAATATGTGTATTCCCCAATATAATTTTGATTCGGTGGAAAATCCCACTACATTCTCCTAATTCCAACTTCTTGTGAAGATGTTTAATCCTTTAATGTGTCTACATTACATTTCATCATGTTTTCAACATAATCATTTTGATATTTTATGAAAATGTGTCTATGATAATATTATTGTATGTATTTATGGTACAGCATTTAGCATTGTTTGTCATTCAAAAATTCAATGTTGATACAAAATTGTGCTCCAATATCAATCATTTATTGTTGCAGCGCATTGTAAAATATTTTTCATTTTTTATTTTCAAGTGAGGAGTAGTAGGTATCAATTTCACAAGACAATGTGATCCCAGTGAAAATATCAGCTATTATAAAACACTTAATGTGGTAATGAGGTAGAAAGGAACTCTGTATAGGTATTTACAAACTCTTTGGTTGTTTACCTATATGATATTGGAGTAGTAGAACCAAGCACAAAATTTTAATCTTGCAAAAATAGTAAAAGTACTATACAGAGTCAGGATGAGATGTTTGTATTTCTTTGTTCTAATACTGCTACTATGGTTTGGTATCTTGTCATGGAATGGTTTACACATCTTTTAAAGTGGTGATGTGATGATAATGGTAAGTTCAAGCAATGTCAAGTCATTGGGATATTGAGTTTTTGCATAAATAAGGTTTTCTGGTAGCACATGAAATCTGTGTGGTTTTAATTGAAAAAGACTTCTACTTCTAGCATGATCATGAATGCACAAATTTGTCTTTTTTACTAAACTAAAGAATAATATAATCACAACAAAAATTTGATATCCTTCCAGGTATTTGAAAATTCTGCTATTTAATAAATAATGAAGGTGAAGTAGACATTGATAAGTATAATTCTGTTTTGCACTAACAAATAGGTAAAATAATGATAAATAGTACAGTATGTATGTTGGTAGTAAGAAGTACTCTCTTGTAGTCTAAACTTTTGATCATGGAATTTTACCAGTATGCTATACTTACAAAACACACAGAATTGCTCAGAATAATGATCCCAAAGTGTGGTCCCACAAGTCAAAGTAAGATTCATACCATTAGGAGCTGAATATTACATATTATGTTGAATGCTAGTGACACACATTAAACAAATTATTATTAAGTTCCCACATAGAAAGCCTGAGTCCCAGAATCAAAAATTTATGTAACAAGGGAGTACTTAGTAAACCTCCCTGTCTATCTACTATTATTGATAACCATTATTACATTTTCTTGAACCTTCAATAATTCCCTTATAAAGGTTAAATTTCCCCAACTTATCCTTCATATAAAAAATTAAAAGAGTGCTATAATGAGAATCCTTCTTTTTGTTTTTCACTTCCATCTGTGTTTTTAAGACTGTGTTTCCCCCAACCATTTAACCAGTGTCTCGCTGTTTCAAACACAACCTCAGTTGTTCAATGCTTTCAGCATATGTGTACCAATAAGATCTGTCACACTGTCTCCAACACCCATCTTTGAGGACTTCAATTCTGCTCATCCCTTCAAACAGTCAGACCTCCCACTAACTGTAACCCACCCTAAATTTATGTGCCTTGTAGATTCTTTCCTGTAATAGTTGGAGGAAACAGGTACAGAGCCATTCCCATCCAATAATACATGTCTCAGATCTTCAATTTTTCATTCAAACTTCATATTCTCTTTTAGTTTCTCTATTTAAAAAACTTATTGTGATGAAATGTAAGGTTGAAGGATGATAAATCATTACCAGTACTAAAGCTAACAAAGAGAAAACCTCAGATAATGGTTCTGACTGTTATTTCCAATATTGTCCTTCTAATTATCATTAAGAAAGAATTAATCATTTCTATTGGTTCAATTCAAAAGCTCCATTTTATGAGACCATTAATGGATTGTATACATGTGAAGGTGATGAAGGTCATACAGCAGCATATGGAACAGATTCACTTTGAAACAACAACAAACAATGTTCCACTATCACAGGACAGGCTAGTGCATGGTCACTCTCCCTAAAAAATCATATTTGCATTAATATTAGTGCTACAAATGTAAGAAGTGAATATTTGTTTTTTTTAGGAAGGGAACAATAAGGATGGACTTTGGCACAAATCTCAAAATTACTTTTTGATACCCATGATCTGATTGTTCAATTCTCAATTGACCGGCATGAAAGTTTTAGTAACAAAACTTAATTTTGTATCATATCCATTCCTTACTCACCTCAAATCTAGAATGCATCTTACACAGTGATGTTAATTAGGGGTCAGATATTGGAAATTACTTCAAAATTGTTGATGATGTGACAATGCACTCAACTGTATATGTTTTTTTGGATATTGATGGAAACAACATCAGAAAACATTTCCTGCTCTTGTCAAGAGAAAGATGAGGATGGGGAGGAGAATATTTTACAACTCGTTTTAAAAAGAAGTAGTGAAGTTTTATTGACTGTTTACAGTTTTTTTGGGTTATTTACCAAATAGACAAAAACAAATATAATGTGTTAGTCATAATAAATCAACAAGTGTCTTCATAATTCACAATATTACAGCATAAATATTTTGTTCACTTTAACTTTAACTAACCAAAATATCATGGTCTTAAGAATAAGTTGTTAGTTATAAGTACGTCATTCATTTTCCAGATCTTGATCATCATTAGTTTCACCTAAATCTTCAAGTTGCAATGTTGACATACACATGCAATTGAAGAAGCTTGATTCTTCATGAATTCCAGGGGATTGAAATCAGATACACTTTTACTATGGCTTCAAAAAAGTATCTTTTATTTGGTGGAACACATCTAGTGTACTTGAAAAATCCCAATGCTTGCTCTTCAAAGTTACTCCTGTCACCTGTTACAGTTTTTTTAGAAGCTACTTTATCAAACCCAAAAACTGTGTAGTTGATCTTAAAAACTCCATCATTGGCCCTCCCAGAACTAATGTTGGAATATCTGAGAGAATCTATTCCCATAATTGGGTTAGTGGATGGTATTGACCTCATTTGCTTTAGTCCAGTAACCGTTTTTCAAATAAATGATTCTCTTCTTTGGGAAAAAATTTTTTTGTATTCTTTTTCCCCCCTTGCACTTATTTTATGTTGGTACTCAAATATGTAGAAAGTCTCTTAAAATAATTATTTTCATTACAAAAACTAGCTTCAATATTGGTCTTATTTTACGTTCTATCCCACTGTTAAATGTACAAACTCCTTTGAAAATCTTTTTTGAGATGATCTAAGATATAGGTTTTTGGGAAATGAGAATCTTTGACCAAAATTGTTTTTTTGAATTGGAAAACATGTTCAAGAACCTTTAGAGTTAATATTTTATTTAATAATAAAAATATTAACTCCACATTATCCAGGTACATAAGTACAGTTTTGGTAGATTTTGGTTTTGGGATGCATTAAGAAAATAATAGCACAGTACCATAAGTAAAATACAAAAACAATACAAAAGTATAATATCACTAACTATCAACAAAATGTCAGTGGTGCAGTGGAAACTCCTAAAAAACCATATTAAATAGCCATGGGTTTGATTCCTGCCATGGGATAATACTATAATTAGGTCCTTTTTGGAGAGAATGATTTTGCTTTTTTATGTGTTGTACTATAACGGCCTTTTTTGGCCCACTGGCATGGAATACAAAGGAGTAAGACTTCATTTGTAGTCGTCCATGGATATTTTTCTTGCATTCCACAAATAAAATGCCTAATTTTGTCATTATAATTATAAGCCTATTTCTACAAAATAAGGACTTTGGAATACAAGAAACATGTCCTAGAAGGACTACTTAATTATCTATATCTAGCTTTTTTCTTTCATTTTGTTATTGAACTCCAAACAACCTGCATGTATAAGAACTCAATAGTTTTGCAATTATTTTGTTAGAAACTTGGTTTTATTTTTATATGGAAAGGCAATGTTCAATTGCTGCCAGCTGCATTGGTATTTGCACTTTTTTCCACAAAAGTGTTTCAATGTTCTCATTGATATACTTTTGTATCATGTTATGCTGACATGAAAAGTAATGTTCAAAATACCTTCCTAATGCAGCAAGTACGTCAATGTATTTCGCCACAAGTTTACTTCATATTACCATATATTACCGTATTTTACCACTCTTACTACAATTTGAGGAGGAGAGCGGTAACAAAATGCTACCTTATTTACTGCAGTAAACCCAGTAATTACCGGGTAAATACCAGTAATTACCCAGTAACTACCACATTTTGGCTCTGGTAATGGTAAAGGGCAATTATGTGTTCTTGCCTCAAATAGAGCATTAACATGATTGCATACATCCCTACAACTAAATCATTCAATTCTTGTGATTGTCTACTTTCTGAAGGGAAATCATACACTTAGCCTACATGTATCACATATGCCAAACTACATGATTCATGACTTCAATAATTTTGTTGTCTAATTGCACTCCCATTTACATGCACAAAACTAAGTTCAACTTTGGGATAATAAGACAGATGCTGAATCGGAGATTCAAGACACTATGACATGCTATGTCTATGTAGCTTGAATAAAATAGAAATAATGTTTCAACTCATCATAGTACATAAAGCTTGTTATAATTACAGCCAAATAAACATCCAGCAGCTTGAATCCAATCAAACTTTAGGCCTCAACATTCCACATTTCATTGAAACTAAGCCTGTTCTAAAAATTGAACCTATGATATGGATGCAGCTCAGCTCAAGGGCGTATGTTTGATCAAAGCTAAAGGTTTTCTAGGATAATTATTCTACATCCAATTTATGACATTTGAAATAGATCAACATTCGGACTGAAGAAATTCATAGAAACAAAAGTATGAAGTTCTCAAACATTTCTCTGTATTGAGAAAAAAAAACACACACACAGAAATAATTTTTTTGAACTCAGTGTTTTTTTACATCGAATATTCTTTCTTGCAAAATTCTAAAAATTAGTTAAGCTCAACTCCAGACTTATGTAGTCAGCAATAGACAAAACATTCTTCACAAAAGGATGGATTTCAACCCAAAAGCTTGAATTAAAATCCATACTAGATTATCACCTCTTTCCCACATGTTTTGCATGGTTCAGCCAAGTTTCACCTTTTTGGAACTTGTACCATCGTGACTTGAAAAAACTTGAGTGACTATTCATCATCAGATTTACAATTACAAGTGTGATAAGACTAGCAACCCAAAAAAGAAGTTCTGAGACTCCATGTCACTCACAATGTTGAGGAGGAAATGTACATTGATACAAGGAAAATCCAAAATGTTTTGTTGAAGATCCAGTGCACTGCAAGAGGTGTTGTAAGCAGTGGATGCAACCAAGAGGTCAAAACCTGGTGTGCGGTTTTCCTTCGTGGGCGTTACCTACAGTGGTGCATTGTACACCCATCATGACTGAAAACCAAACAACACCAAGAATTCATTTTCAAATCATTTTTAGATTCGTTAACATAGTATTTTTGTTTTCTGTTTTGCTGTGACATTGAAGAGAAATAAATTAATAATGCTTTACCCATTTATGATCAAGCAAGCATGCACTACCTAGTAAACAACTGAATCAAAACAATTACGGCCACTTTTTTGACATGCACCGGCAGCATTTAATAATCAAACATGCACTCCCCCTATCTTATTCAAAGTGACCAAACTTTTCTGGCTGATAGGCTTCGTGGGCGCATTGGATGACATTATAGAACGCAATGTTGCCAGCTGTCCAATAGTCATTTCCTGTCTCCNCCGATCTCATCAAATGGGCAGCCATTTTATACAAATCGACGACCAGGGAGGGACTTTCTTTTTCCAGCTCTTCGATCATTTCAAAACTCAAATGATGCACGCGACAATCTGTCATACACGTATAAGTTCCAGGTATTTTTTGCCCTGTAAATTCGGCAATAGTACCAATCAACCAACCCGGTCCTACCCTTGCCAAACGAAAACCTGGCCGCGGTTCAGTTGTTACAACGAACGGGTAAGCAAAGCAAAGATGCATGGAATGGCAATAGAGTAATAATCAGTGCTAGGTACTTACGCGAATCGAACTGTGGCAATGAACCGGTTGCACTTTTCAATAACGCACTTTCTCGCCCCACCGTGGCAGAACGTGCCCGGAGTTTACTAATGGAAGTAGTGCTATCCATTCGAGATGTTGCAAAATAGCGAGTTCTTCCGCGAGTTAAAGATGCAGAAGAATCATGTTCGCATTTAAGCAGCCCGTGCTCGATAAAGAACAAGCCACGTTGAAGATTTTTCCCATGATCATGTTCACCAATGAGCACCTCCCCCGCATCTAGTTCGATTGCATTGGTATATTTCTCAAGAATTTCGAGCTTCCTCGCCATGGATGTGCCGTGCTGCTTGTCTATCTCACCGAGAGCATGCCGAAGGCCAAAATCCATCCTAGATACACGTCGCTTATGCAATAATTCTGCACCAACTTTGATCGCCTTTTCGTCGTGGCGAGCAACTGATTTCAGCAATGCATCCTCTGCCTTCCCCAGTGCCTTTTCCAAGTCTGAAATGAAGCTCAAATGAGAGTTCAATCGTGAGGGCTTCACTCCTCCAGTTATCAATGCTGATCTTACAGATGGAGGAATCCCTGTGAAAATAAGATGGCATTTATGACCCATGCATAAGGAAGAAATTTCAGCCAACACATCTACTGCAGAAGTATCAATGCCTGTCACGATGCTCATATCAAGAATCAAGTATTTGGGGAATGGAGGTAGTTCGATGTCTTTTGAAACCGAGATGTCATCATCGAACATGCTTGAAATGTACTGAAGGCAAGATGATGCATTACCAAAAAAGAGGTCTAAAAGTGAAACACAATGAATAAGGTTTTGCAATAACTATGTACGAATAAAAGCAGTCAATTTTTAAAGAACGAATACTTACAATTCTGAAGCACCAAAATTTGAATCATATCAGCATTTTCATCTAGCCACTGGTTGTCTTCGCAATTCCTCTCTATCGTCGATCGAAGTGTTAGACCGTTTGCAAGAAACTTCACGACTCCAGCACGAAAAAAAGACTCCACAAACAGTAACGTAGACAAAGCCATGCCCATGCCTATAGAAGCCAACATGCCTGTTGATAAGGACGTTATAACTATGAATGGCACCACAAGCCACTCGTGACGCTCTGCCATTTTGTAATAGCTCTTAATGAACCAAGAATGGATGAAGTCGACTGCTGCCAAAACAAGAAGAGAGGAAAAGGTACACTTGGGGACGTAGCTCACTATTCGAAAATCCATGAGATAGCAACCAAAAAGTAGTAAAAACCCGAGGTACTGAGGACTGCGTCCATGGGCTCCAAATCTCGAGAACAATCCTCCAAGAGCAAATGCTGGCAAACAAACAAAACCACCTGTGAATGAAATACACATCAGTCCATTCGCATACCTGCCAAGGACTTCCATGACGCCTTGAGGCTTATTAGTCTTTTTCTCGCCGTGACAGTCTTCAAATTTTGGTGTGCCGTGACTCTTATTTCGCCCAAAATCTGATTGTAACAATGGCGAGTCAAATAGTACACCTTGACTTTTTTTGATATCTATGTCCGGCGACTCCATCACCGATGCTGTATTTGAATGCTGCGGTGCCCCTTTTTGGTCTATTAGTATTTTCAAATTTGCCAAATTTTTCTTTAGTGCTGCAGCATGAAGAGAGCATCGCAGCAAATATATCACCGACATTGCAATAACACCTTTCACGCCACTCATAAACGCAGGCCAACATATCTTCCCAAAATTAATCCATATTCCAAAGGGTTTGAATGGTTCCCAACCTTGAAACCTCTTTGTATCCAATGTGACCTCTTCCATTGGCCAAAAATATTTGGAATCCTGAGCCTCCTCCAAAGTCGTGTGAGTCAATCCCATCGCCAAATATGCAACAATAAACGTGGCAGCCAGAATTCCCAACAAATATGTTGGATTTTTTGGAACAAAAAGGTACAGCGCAATCCCCACCACCAAACTCGGAACATGCCGTGCAACACCACTAAGAATCAATTCCCAGTCCCCCGAGAGAACAAGTTTTTGGATGGTCATGCCTGTGTCGACTTTAAATGCCGAAAACCAAATGCTGATTCCAACGGAGGAGAAGAAGCCGCACAGGACGGGATACGGTAGGAACCCTGCCAAATTCGCCAGCTTCACTTTGCAGGCGAGGATGCATAGTAGTCCACTCAAGAGCATGCCGAACGCATTAAGTGCCACGAATGTTGCCAGAAACACTTCCGTGTCATCATCATCAGAGACGTCAAGAATTGCTACGTCGCCATCAACCGAAACTGAATTATCGCCCCAATGCTCAGATTTCTTCATCAATACCAATACCTCGTCAATATCAATCGCCATCTGTGCCAAAAACGGAGACATAAACATGTCGATAGTAGGATATAATGCAGGATAGTCACAGCTCAATACGGTAGTTAACATGGGTGCCATGAAAAAGATACCAACACATGCCAGTCGTGCCATGGGTGCAAGAAGAGATATAGTATCATTCGTGTTATTAGAATCGTCAATGCCAGAGTTTAGCGGAGATTGAGAGGGCCGAGTGATCGTAGAAGCTTGGGAAAAGCAATACACCAGGCAATAGAGCATGAAAAGAAATGCTCCGATGAAGGTTGTTTTGAGTTCCTGATAGTCAGTTACTGTAGTCATTGCATCTTTAAAGTATCGTTTCAAGACGTGGGTGAAGGTGTTTGGTTTTCGTGCATCTTGCTTTTTCCGTTTTTTGGCAATGAAAGATTCAAAAGCAGGAGAGATACTTTTCTCTCTTGTTTCTTTTGGGTTAGAATATCTTGAAAATGGGTGGAAGGCATTGCTATCATCTTTGCTCTTTTCAGTGACTGATTCAAGTTTGCCATCTTTCTCTCTGAGAAAAGTTGAATATTTACCAGCACTTTCAATTTTTGAGATTTCTGACTTTGAACCATTTGAATCTTTACCACTCGTTGGATTTTGGTTCTGAAATAATTGCATTAAGGAATTGGCACCTGGTCTGTCCACACTTGGTTTTCCCGGCACATAATTGGTTGACAATTCTGCAGAATTGGAGACTTTTGAATTATCAATTGGTAAATCAGCACGAAGGTTATCGCCACTTCTATTTTGAAACTGAGGTGTGTCCGGCCTGCTTACTGGATTTTTATCTATGCAATTATTCGTTGCATCTTGTTGTGGATGGGATTTTGGCACCAAAGGTGTAGTTTCATTATCACCATTTTCTTCCTCCATTAAAACATCAATACCTTCATTAGGACTATCTGAGCTCCCAAACCTACCACTATTCCGTAGGGCAATTGAGTATATTGGCATATTAGGCATGGTTGATTTTATTGGCGGATTGAAAGCTAGTTTTCCCCCTTTGCCAAATGCATTGGCAATCAGAGGAGTGATCGGCGTTTGAGGCGAGCTTGGAGGTTTGGAAAAAAGATTCATGAGGGAGGCAGTATGAGGCGTCATGGTTCGAATGTGGCGACTGATGCCAGCCATTGATTGGTTTGATGATATCGGGGACGCGGAATCAGAATGGATGGGGGATGGGGGTGCAGATGGCATAACTGTGGGGATGGCGTCCTGGTCATCTTCACTGCTAGCATGGATTGCGTTTTTTCCATCTTTGGATGTGTCGTCGCCCATCTGGTTTGGCATGTGAGCTTGCTCGAATTGATTAGCGGCCTTCATGGTTCGACGGACAAGATGGCACTTCGGGCCAGACCATTATTGTGGTAGATTGTGGTGCTCCACTTTTTTCGGAATCGCTCAAGGTATTACTGTTTCAATCTCACAATACAATGTCCAACTTCACATTTATTTTAACCAGAATTCGGAATGGGACAGCAATCTGATGTGGAATATGTCTGGAACATATCTGGAGTATGTCTTGTTCAGTGATCCTGCCACATCAGCTCTTGTCTTGATGCGTTTGCTGTGCATGTGGAAGTGTTTCTTTTGTTGCGGCATGGCTGCATTCAACAAAGGTGGTGCAGCAGTTCTATATAATAATGCGTCTTTAGCTTACTCGAAAACCACTGGCTCTAAGCCCGTGGTTCAGGAGAGTTACTATGATCTACAAAATCAAGACAAACAGGGTGTGAAAAAGATACNGCACAATAGGCACTCATTGTCTTTATTGAGTGTTAAGGAGTACACAGAGCATATGAATCTTAACCCTGATGACATTTTCTTTGAGCTTCACTCTACAGATACACCACCTGATGACCAGCATTGAGGAAGTTATCACCTTCCAAGTGCTTCTGAAGTAGCTGTATTGATGCCAGCCAACATGCAACTCAATGTGAAAAGAACTCTAATATGCTAAGTGAGGGAATCAACATAACCAGGAAGTGTTTCAATGATAACAATTCAAGACTATCACTGTGGCTATGATCCTTTGGCATACCCTCTTTTCTTCCCTTATTGCACTCATGGCTGGAGTTTAGAATCATGTTCTCAAACCACAGAGAGTAAGGTTTCCCTGAGTCAGTATGTGCAGTTCCACATGATGAGAAGAGATAATTACTCATTCTTACTTGTTGGACAGAGGTTGTTCCAGAAGTTTGTCACAAACCAATATGTCAAACCAGAAAGTGCAAGATTGCAATGGGCAAGAGTCTCTCAAAGAACACTCCATGCTGATCTGTATAGGGGGGCGATCAATTCCATCCAGAACCAAGATGTTGAAAGCAGTGGAAGAATGGTCATTTTGTCAGCAAGTATATCTGGAAGTGACTGGTGGTACCATCAGAAATACCAGGATGCAATGACAATGGTTAGAACTACAGGGTAAATCCTGATTTCTTCTTCACCATGACTATGAATCCAAATTGCCCTGAAGTCGCAATTGAGTTGAAACCTGGCCAGACAACATATGATCAACCTGATCTTCTATGTTGAATTTTCAACATGAAATGTGATGAGCTTATATTAGAGAGATATCACCAGAAATGGAATTTTTGGAAAATTTGTTGTGCTTGTTCATGTCATCAAGTTCCAAAAGAGAGGTGCTCCTCATGTCCATTTAATATAAGGCCCCCCAAGTAGAAAAATCACTTTCATTCAAACACACAGCACAATACATTATGCAAAATTGAATATAATTTTGCTATTTACCTATCATATGTTACTTGAAACCTTGAATTTTTATGTAAATAGAAAGATGATGTGAATAGGAGTCTAAAAGGAAGTCCAGATGGGGGTCTGGCATTGCGATTAACTGCTGGAAGAACAGGACCGCCCTCTGGACCACTTTTTGGAAAGGTGGTCTGGGACTAGGGGATCTGAAAAAAAAGTGCCACTATTTTAAGATAAATTTTCAGCATGAATTGTATTTGCTTCTACCAGCACCTACCTTTCAAATTTCATAGCAATCAATTTTCTGGAGTTATAATGAGAGCAAGGATTTTTCTAAGCTTAAAATGCTAGGGGCAATAGCCAATGACCAAGAAAAGAGTTTTTTGCAAGTGAAAATAAAGAACCTTCATAATTGAGTCAAAGCCAAACGACAATGGCACAAAAGTTTTAAGAGATGTCTTTGTGCAAAACGATTTAGCTGAATTATGAACCTCTTAATGATTGCAGCTGGAATAGGAGGTGGTGCACTTGTATCCATTTTTCTAATCCTCTGTTTTGGCTACAGGAATTGCATTAGTGGACTGCCCAACCAATAATAAGTGGTAGTGATAAGGATTTTGTGAACTAAGATTAGATAGGTGAAGCGTTTGCTGACGAACTCAAACAGGGACAACATGCACAGTTATTCATATCATGCCTGTTGATAGAGACAGCAAGTTTCTTGGATGCAGTAAAGCTCAGATGGGGATGGTTGCCCGTGAAACTAATTGTAGAATATTGCGGATGAACAAATGAAGGAATGAAGGAATGAATGAATGAATGAATGAATGAATGAATGAATGAATGAATGAATGATTGAATGAATGAATGCATGAATGAATGCATGCATGAATGAATGAATGAATGAATTTATTAATTAATTAATTAATTAATTAATTAATGTATTAATTAATTAATTAATTAATTATTGGTGACGGACATAATGAAATTGGTAAATGTATCTTGTTGAAAAAAAATGTGCAAAAATGTGCTGGATGAATTCAATGAAACATGGCGAAATGTTCTAGATAAAGGTACAAATGCATGAATTATTTAACACAACCACGTTACATACAAATTGGGTAATGTAGCATAGTGAAAGTGCTCTTTTGTAGGCACAATGGTGAGACGACACGGTGCTAATGCTGAAACTGAATCACACGAACAAGGTTTTACGTTGGATATGAATGTATGACACGATCAAAATTTTAAGTTTTAAACCTTTTGTTCCACATTTTGCTTGATGAGATTGAAGCACAATATGATTTAGTGCGTTAGTCTACAAAAGTTTGAATAATTGATGAATTCGCTGGGATCGTTGGAATCACTTCGATCGCATATTTATCGCAAAGATCGCAATACAGGGTAGCAAGCGAATGATGCATTAAATCATAAAAACCATCGGAAAAGTGCTGGTGCTTCCATTGAACATAAGTCTTCCATTCTGTGGAATTGTGCATGACCATTTTAATGTAACTGGCAGCTGCTTCGTATTTGCTCATGTTCTTATCGTTGACCTCGAAATCATCAATGAAAATGGCAGCATCTGGAGAAGGTAGACGATGACGATAGATTGATGGATCTCCCCCAATGATGGGCACAGTACCTGTTCGGAGAGGCTGGAATAGCTTTTCCGTTATGTAGTCTTTCTCGATGGTGTTTTCTAGTACCAAAGTAAATTTGCTGCCAAAGAATGTGCACTACGAATCAAATGCCAAACAGTATGAAAAAGTTGTTCCAGTTCGGAGTGTAAACAATTGAAGATCGGTCAAATAGAAAAATTCACAAAAATAAGCTGACAATCACAAACAGGACAAATCTTTGCTTCCTTTTATTTCTTGAAATTGCATACCGATCTTTCGCACTCACCTCTTTTTCGTCGTACCTCCTGGATTTATAGTCCAATGTCGATTGACATAAAGGCTGAAGCTCCGCTCTCTTAACCCCTTGAAAATCACAAGCCCCGTACTGTTCAATGGTGAGAAATTTGGCCATCTCCTTAATCGTATGTTCTCTATTGGACCTTCCCTTTGTATTACATTTCGAGATGAAAATGGGTATCTCATTTTTCCTTTCTTCGAAAGGAGGACCGTTGATTCTGAAATCCACTTCGTCTTTCTCCATGTATGATGTTTTGATGCGCAATTTGGTTGGAAATTCCTTATGGCGGAAGGAGGTCAACCAGTCAATAGTGGCACTGGGTTGGTACTTTTTTCGTGAAGTAGCTGATGATTCGATACTCACAACTGCGGTTTTTTGATGCTGTTCATGACCCACCACTTTTTTCCATTTCTTAGGATTATCATAGCCCGATGGATACAGAAGTATGTGAGAAAACAACGGAGGGTTGGTAGAATGGCCAGGTCCAACAGTGACAGAACATCGACTAGCAGGGCAATCTCTCATACCTGGTAATGGATTTTCCATCAGCCAGGTATTGGTGCCCAAGACAAGGTTGATTCTTGGTTTTTTGAGGTGCAATTCTGATTGACATGTTGGGTAGTTTTGTTCAATGGTTGATTGGTTATTAATAAGTACTTCCGCGTCATCACATCTTCCTCTGAGTAAGGTGGCATGTTTGATAGAGATGGCCTTCACAAGCTCAGACCTATTTTCAGCACCAGTGAAATTTCGGAAGCTATTTTTTGACATGGAAAGCATGGTTTGACGGTAGATCCATTGGCAGCGAACTCGACAGTAATTTCCATCATTAGTTATCACAATTTCCTTCCCCTCACCGTGATTTTCTCCTTTGTTGTCAATTTTATCACATCTTGACAGACATTTTTCCTTCTCTGTAGCTGCAACAACTGCCTGGTTGAATTCATGGCTTCCTGTTTTTCTAAATGAAGTTTTGTTCCGCAGATTTTCTACCCAATGATCAGAATATCTTATTTGCTGCAAAGGGAATGAGGAGAGTACCATAAACATTGTGAGTAAAAAGATTGTCTTGATTTTCTTGATTCTCGCAATAGCTGAGATGAATCCTGCTTTGCAAAATGTCATGGATGGGCAGAAAGTTTGCAGAGTGGCCGGATCGACAGAGGCTAACAAGACATGACCTTCATTGAGAATGAGGGGGGGAATGGGCATGGTGACAGAGTCCCCAGCAAGGACGGACGAATTTTGGTGGATCCACGAATCAAGAGAAAGGTTGTTCATGGGGATGACATCGATTTTGAAATGATGAGCCCGCGCCCACGCCAGGAAAGCTTCTGTGGATGGGTCCGAGGGATCGTCAATGTAGAAGAAGCTGGTGTTGGTTTGACCATCATCATAAACACCAGCTCTGGTGAGATGATAAATCGCAGCAATTTCAATTGGCGAAGGCCGACGGAAAAGGGTTGACGTGATGAAATGATTTATTGAACTCATAACTCATAGGAAGGTATGCTTCATTATTCTCTTTTTGATTTTAAACTAAAACATGGGCGCGATAAACATCTTTTAACTCTACGGTGGCTGGTGGCAGTGATGCAAAAATTCGCTTCGATTCTTTTTTCTGTGCTCTGGGCTTTCATTGTTATTGTGGATAGGTAGGTACCATATGGTGCAAAATGGGCTCTCATATTTCACAAGAGTAATATTGATAGTCTCTAGAGAATGATAGGAGTTAGGAGTATGTGTTATGTTAGCTCAGCAGGTTAGGAGCATGGATGGAGTTCTCATGGTGGTGTTGTCTCGTGTTTTACGTTTTACCACAATCAGATAATAATGCGTCTTTAGCTTACTCCAAAACCACTGGCTCTAAGCTCTAAGCCCGTGGTTCAGGAGAGTTACTATGATCTACAAAATCAAGACAAACAGGGTGTGAAAAAGATACATATCCAGTATGCCCGGTGGAATCCGAGGAAAGGGAATCCTGTGATAAGGGAGATAGTGAAGGAGAAGCTGGTTGTGCCGGTTGTGATAAATGAAGGAGTTCGTAAGAAGCTAGAATCTCAGCTGCTTCATACAGGGACGGAGGAGATCGAGAGAAGAATGTGTGTTTTGGTTTGTCCGCTTTCCGCCGTTTCCGTTTGGTGTTTTGTCCAGATGTGCCTGGAATTGGAATGTTCCAATCGTCCAGACGATTTGAGCTGTCCCGTAAATGTTTGCCGAAGGCATAGGTGATGTATAAGCCGAGTTGTTGCTTAAACCAAGTCTTCGGGTCTGCAGCCATGTAAGAGCCTCCATAAAACTGACCCTTATGGGATTGGCGCCATCGATCATTGGCCGTATTTAAAACACCTTTTGGAGTCTTGTGAGACCTCGCCACCCGCTCTGCAGCCGCTGCTTGCACCTGGTCTGGAGTGAATTCCAGTGCAGTTGCCGGTTCATTGTCAAAAAGAAAATTTTCAAACAAAGGTCCAATTCGTCCAAACTCATCTATCGCTATAGGCAAAAGGGCACGATCTTTCTGCAATAATTGTCTGACAATTTCTTCGCCAGTGAGCGAGCAGTCGTCAGCCGAGTCATGCGTTGTTGGTTTGAGAAATTTCTTCTTCTCTGCGTCTTTGAGTCTCGCAAGGCTATTTGTTCCAGGAACGGACTCTTTTGAGGCAGACAAGTCAATTTCGCATGCAACAATGGTGACATCAAAGCCGAGCATTGCCATTGCACATTTGGCTGTCTTGGACAATTTGAGAATGGGGTCCGGTGAGAATGAAAGGTCAAATGGTCTTTTTCCTTTGAGGGTAAGTAATCCCCGTGGTTCCCGCAAAACTGAAGCATCGTTGGCGATGTATTCAGCTGTTTTGAGCAATTGCTTAAAAAGAGTAATCAATCCATCCCGAATCGCGTTATGTGCCGGTGTCTTGCTGTGGCGTACACAATGGAAGCAGTGATCACCAAAGCAGTCAACTCGATGTCCGCATTTGCACATTGGTGCCTCATCAGGCGTCCAGATTGGTAAACGTAGTTTGCGCTTGAGTCCAAAACTGAAGAAGAGGTTGGGTATTCGATGAAAGGTGACTGATCTACACGTTGCCACAAGAGGTAGAGACGTGACCTCATCCAAAATACTAGGTAATGCATGCGTTACTGTTGCTGGTGCATTCCGATACAAACGATCAACCTCTTCTGCACTTGTGATATCTTTTATGTATTCACGTGCAATACCGGCATGTGTTTGTTCCATAAATTTGTCAACTGTCCAAGATTCTGCATCGCCTTTAGCTGCCTCTGCAACTTCGTTGAGCCATGTACGAAAAACAATGTAAGGGTAAGATTTAGACCGATCCCAGTTCTGATAAAGCATCTGAATTTCAAGTGGGAGCTTGAGTGGTGTCGAGGTCTTGTCCCACGTAACACCAACAGTAGCCATCTGAATACATTTCCTGAATTGTAAAACCAATGATGGAATCGCCGCTGTAGCTGGATGTTGGAACCCGAGACCTCCGTTTCGTACTCCGATTTTCGCGATAGCCACTGCATGATCCTGGATGTCATTTGTTTCCAAAATTCCTTCCAGAAACGTTGTGATAATTGAATCGAATTTCCGAGTTAACGGGCTGTTCCATTGTTGCCATGAAGTAGGGGACTCTGTTGAGTAGTGAGCCAAGACGTCCGCTGGGAAAAGATGAGTCATTTTTTGTAGCGTGCATTGTTTGAAGAGTCGCATCGCAGTGTGTTTATCTTCTACTTCCCGAAGTAATTTGTTGGTGTCTGAGATTGCATTGTCAAATTGTTTTGAAATGAAGTTTTGGCAAAAGGTATCGGATCCAATAGGTTGTCCCAAGATACGGAGCCCATCAACAATCTCTACTGGCTTTGTTGTAGTGTTGCCATCGACAGTAGTGGTGTTGACGGAATAAGTTGCCACAGCTTTAGTTAATAATGCTCCGATGTCTGGTCTCGATTTAGAATGTTGTGCCAAGACCGATGTGCCACGTGTGGTGGTGAGAATGCGAGTCTTGTCACGGTTAAGTCGAGCTCCAAGTGGGAATCCAAGTTCTTCAAAGGCTTCCAAGAAAAACAAGACATCTTCATTGGGGAGGAGACAAGTCACGTCGTCGATGTACGCCATTAATAGCGGTCTTCCGCCAAGTCCATCATCCAGTAGAATTTTGTTCCGTTTCCGAGTCCCTGCTCGTTGCAAAAGTTTAGAATGTATTTTCGTTAGAATGACATGCAAAACCAAAGCTGAAAAGACAGGTGATAAAGGGCATCCCTGTGTAAAACCCTCGGGCACAGTAATTGTTTCCCAATGACCGTCTGCAAACTTAATGGAAACCGCTCCATCTGACTCATTCATACATTCTACAAATCCTTCGAGTGATGCAAAATTTTCAGTAATGATGTCTCGAAGTTTCGTTCTGGAGATGGAATTGAACATATTTGTAAGATCAAGTGATACCAAACTTCGAGTTGGTAGATCCCCCATAGCATCTTTTGACTTGATGTATTTTTCAATGCCAAGCCGTAAAGTGTGAGTGACCATGTCAATGCCATTTTTGACTCCAACCGCGTAATTAAATGGGAGTAAGTGCCGTGCAAATTGTTCTCTGTAGTTATCACTGATGAGTGCTGCTGTGATACGCCGCTTCGCCGATGGGATGCCCAATGGGCGTAATTTGTCAGGGTTAGTGTCATCCTTGTGGAGTGCGACGAGGTATGTGGTAGTAAGAAGTTGTTGGATATCTGGAGGTACTTTTCCATTAGCAAGGGTGGTGAATATACGGGTGAGAATTTTGGCTTCGGTGGTTTTTTCTGGATGTGCATTATGTCGAACACGGTTTGCAATTTTAATAAAGATGTCAATAGAATCACCAAATAGCCCTGGTGCTTTTCCCTTCTGGACCTTGTGGTGTAGAACATGTAGTATTTGATCATCATCAAAATGTAGCTCAGTTTTATGTGATTGCTTCCAGTGGTGACGACGTCTTCTACGGTGAAGTGATTCAATTGCCAATCGAACTGGATAGAGTTTGCGAATGATCCCAATATTATGTTCGCCGATGAGTGCTACCGGTGTACGTTTCGTGAGTCTGGCGTATGCTGTCTTGTAGTTATCCAGGTCTGCTGCCTCCTGGACGCATCGAGTGCTGTTATTGTTGGAATGATGGTATGTTGGTGTCCGACTCTGAACTTTTCGAGTTTCATCATAGAGTTCTTTAATTCGTCCCGCTCGAAATAGTCGTAAACGATGATTGACAACTTGGTTTATTGTCCTCTGGTCTCCGGTGGATTTAGGTGCTAGGACCAATTGTTCAAATAAGAAGGTAAGCTTCCAAATAGGGGTAGGATCAAATAAAACCTCATGGAAGTCCTTCTGTTGTTCCGGTGGTGGGATGCAGTGATATAATACTGTGAGGAGTTCAAGAAAGGCATCCACAACTCGACCCTCAAGAGCATACTTGATCTTGCTGAGAAGAGTTTGACGAAAAGGTGGTGGATCAAATTCATAAATCTGAAGCCATTGCAATGCCTCTTCCCAATGATTTCTATCCTCCACAGCTAATTTGTTGAAGACATGTTCAGTGAGAAGTTCCAAATTTGAATGACATTTATTGAGTTTGTGATTTTTTTGAATGTGCAATTGAAGAGCTTTGTCAGTGGTGAAACACGTGTTACAAATATTACAGACTGTCAAATCTAATTCCTTCAAGGTCGCACAAGGTATCACATCCAATTTATCCCGATGAGCTTTATTCAAATGCCTGCACACCCCTCTACTAGTTGTCCAACCACGTCCGGTTGTTGTTGGGCAGGTACAACCAACAACCGGACAAAGTAGCTTAGCGCGAGCGCCAGCTCAAAACTTCGTTTGCCACGGCAAACGGCTCACACTCCGTGCGCAGCATTGCTGCAAGGTCACCTTGGCGGTCCTGTGGGCACTGATGCTTTGCCAATTTGATGGCGTTATCCGCCGCTATGTTTTCGAAGGTAACATCCAATGGCTCATGAGTGAATGTATCTACCGCAAGGTCCACACCGTGCCGGGGATAAGTGGGTGTACCAAAGAGGGTGGGCTTGTGGAGTTGGGAGATGAGGTCCAGCGCGAAGGCCTCCGATGAACAAGTGATGATGGCGCCCCGGCTGTTGTTAGTATCCCGAGCGAACTCAATTGAAAGAAATGTGCCTTCCTCGGTGAGGTTGAGGCCATTGAGGAATGGCTGAAGGTCGGCGATGGCAGTGAGGATATTGACCGTGATGATGACTTGGTGCGCTGGATTCTGGGCCGGACGTGCCACTACACTTTTCGTGGTCAACGCCTGTTCCTGCCGCCGGCTGATGGAAGGGGCGTCCACTTGAACCTCCTCCATGTCTTCACTCCCGTCATTGATATCTTCTGATATCTCATCCAGTTTGCGGGATCGCTTGCTTGGCGATCTAGGTGCAAGTTGGAGTGCCTTGCAAAGCTCGTCATAGAGCTCCAAATAGTGGTCCGCCGTGGTGACGCCATTTTTGTTGTCCCGAGCGAACATCGCCTCCAACCTTGCCACTTTCATTTCGTCGTCGTCGTCTTCAGTATAAGTGTGTGCAACTTTGTCCTTTTTGATGAGCACGCGGAAGTCCTTCGGTCCATCATCGCTTAAATTGGTTTCATCGTATGGAATCGATTTATGAAATTCCCTGAAGGACATTGGATCCATGGTCAAGGTGGGGTAATACACACTCAATGCCTTGACTGCTTCCTCTATAGTGGGATAGCGACGACACCAGTTCCCAGAAACCCCATTTGTGAGATCGCGTGCTTTATTTTCACCAAGCCACTTTGCCAATCCAACCCCACGACGACCACCCTTTGCCCAAAAGATTGCTTTAATCATTTCTTCAGTTTGTTTGCGTTTAGAGAAGTCAAGTTTACGTACTGAATGTCCGATTTGTTTGCGGCGTGCACTGGAGAGAGAGTCCGAAGGTTTATTCTGCGGTGGTGGAGTAGATGCTGGGGCAGTCGCCGTTGCAGAAGGTTTGACAGGTGTTGCAGGTTCAACTACTGCTTCCGGTGGTTTCAGGGAGGGAATAACATCAAATAGAGTCTTGGTCCACTTTTCGTCACGGATAAAGTCCGTTTCATCATGTTTTTCAATGATGAGTTTCCCACTGGGTAGGTCCGCGTCAGTGTTGAATTGTGGGATGAGTCCATGGATATTTGGAAGGTCACGAATGAGTGAAGAGAATTCCTGTGGGTCCTTGATGAAGTCAACAGTGATAGCTGGGATTTGTACCACACGGCGTTCAGTACGCAGAGTACCAATTTGAGAGATGAGATTGTCCAACATTGAAGCCCTCGCCTCCTCACCACGAACAAATGGGGTGCCAAAGGCAATGATGCAACCCCATAGTTCAATGGCCACTAGTTCGGCCTTGTCATCATCCCAACAGGCACGAAAAAAATCATTTCCAATTGCATGGCCATCATCCGAGTCTTCAGTGACAATGCCGTAAAGAAAAATAGGTTGCTTGTTGCCTGTTTTCTTTTTAGTATTGTACCGGTGTAGTCCGAAACTTCTGTGAAGTTTGTACTTGGTCACAATGTCCGCGAGAGCCGGTGAAACTTGATAACCGCAACGTTGGATGGTTTTGACTAATTGTTCCACTGTGAGGCGTACAGTAAGATAGTCACGTGTTGGAATGAATTCTGGGATGACACCGGCAAGAATGCCCTTGACAGACCACTTCATGGCGTTGACCGGTGGCATAGCAAGGGTGATAAGTGCCAGAAACCGCGGTTGGTCCTTGAGGTGGAGGTGGAGCTGGTGAGTGCATATGTCACAGATGATGGCGAATAAACTATCAACTGTAGTAAGGTCCCATTCGGATTCGTCGTCGTCCCATGCATCATATTCGGTAGGAGATAGTTTGATGGTGCCGGCGACTTGTCCAGCTCGGTTCTTGGAATTGTTGCCGGTAGGTTTTTGCTTCTTCTGGGCTTGTTCTAACGATTCAACCGCAAGAGTGTCATCGAACTCGTAGATGGCCAATTGCATCGCATTTACAATTGTGCTGATGGAAAAATTTTCGGTGGGCTCAGGGTCCGGGCCAATGGCATCATCGATGTCTTTCCGGTCGCCGTAATATTCAAAGACCACGAATGGGCGTTCAACCGATGGCCCCGAAGTGATTTTGGTTGGATCTGCGACATCGGAGTAGGTAAAAGGAAGTGGGCGCGACGTAGTAGATTTGGCTGGCGCGGTAGGCTGTTGATCACCAGTATGATCAGGCGGTGGGGGAGGAGGCGGTGGAATGGTCGCGGTTGTTGTAGTGTTCGGTGGAGGTGCTCCGGTAGCTTCATTACGTGTTGGGGGAACGGGTGGTGGTGCATTGTTGGCAGCTCGTTCCACTGTGCGGGCATTAAGTTGTCGTGTGAGGTTATCCAGTCGGTCGTCGTAAGAATCAATTTTCTTAGTGATTTGCTGCAAAAGTTGTAAAATAGGATCTGAAGGAGGTGCCGGTGCTGGTGTATTTCGATCAGGGAGTGGTTGGGTGGCCCCGGCGTAAATACCATAAGTAGATGGACCGGAGGCGTTGTCTGTGCCCGAACTTGTCGTTTGTTGAGTAGGATTTGGCGGTGGACGTGGGGGAGGTTGTCCAAGATCGTAGACCGGGGACATGCTCTCCTCTCGAGTTGGTGTACCTGCTACCATCTCTTCCTCCTCAGGGTCCTGACCCACTGTAGTCTTTTCCCCGGTCGGTGACGGCATGGCGTTTGTAAGACGAATTCCAGCAGAAAACAGTAAAATAGTGAAGAGGAGAAAGTGGAGCTTGTTCTTCTTTCGTCGCTGTTTTGTTGTTGTAATGCAATTGCATAAACCGGTGTTACAATGATGGTGGGATAGTGAATGTTGTGGAGGGCGGTCGGTAGTGGGGAGAATGTGGGTGATTGTGAGGAAGAAACCAAGCACAAATGCTGTTTGGTGACACTGCTGTTTGTATGTGGTGTACCATTCAGTAAAGATGGCCCAATAAGAGCATATAGTACTATGTGTTTCATAAGAAAAAGAAGTTTTGGCGAGGAATTGTCCAGTAGAATGTAGTCCAGTGAAAAAACATGTTGAAAATGGAGAGTAGAAACATGTGTAAGTATCCTGTTGTGTGGAAAGATACTCAAAAATGTGTCTCAATGACCATGGTAAAATTGGTAGGAATCCGGTAGTAACCTATCCAAATTGCCTAGAGGCAGTTAGAAATGATGAAATGGGCGAGGTAGAAATATCCAATGTGCATAAGAAAAAGAGTGGTAGTAGAAGTAATAGGTAGGAACTCGTAGGAAAAGAGAAGCTTGAGAAAAAAGTGGGAAGCCCAGTATGTATAGGGTATTGTAATTGGCGATCAGTAGAGATTGAAGACTTTGGACGTCCCTTGAGGGGCTTCCGCCTTCGATCTCTTTGACGATGACGGCGAGCAATGCCGTATCGATAAATCCGCCGAGGTTGCCGTTGTCGCCATGGTGGTGGCGACCGGGGTGGTTTCTCCCGAGGCTTTGTACCCTTAGGGCACGGTTTGTAGCGACGCTTCCGGTAGTTCCGAAAGAAATGCCCATGTTTCCTTGCCATGGTGAGTTACCAAGTAAGAGTATTACAATAACAATAAACGTCTTACTACTATGTACATCACTTTCTACTCAATGACAACTGACAAAGACTGACAACACCAGTGTAACCAGTAATTTGTCAGTGTCCAAGCCTGTCCTGGTCCTGGCGTGACCAAGCAATTTTGAACTTTGAACTCTCGCTCGTGTTTGAACCGTTGTGATGATGTTGTGTGGGTTGTGTGCGTGATGGAAGATGGAAAATGATGGAATGAAGGCGGAATGCGGAATACTAAAAAATAATGGAAACATAAAGGAACCAAAAAACTTCATTTGATTTTGTTTGAGGTTCTTCAAAAAAATTTGAAAAATGTACAAAATTAAAACTACCTGAATACTAAAAATCCTTAGATTATTAATACTTCTTCTACTACAATACCAAGGACATCTACTATTGTACCATAACAAAGACTATTATTTCAATAGCCCCTTTTAAAAATGAAAATGATACTCCCTTCAATTTCCGTGGAAAAGAAAAAGAAGTTCATTCAAATCAATCAGATCAGGAAGTAGTAAGTATGGTCAATACAATCATACTTTCTAATATGGTACTTACTCGTAAGGTACAAGTAACTACTTACGAGTACTATTTTTAATACAAGTACCAGGTAGGTAGCAATAAGAAGTTTTGCTCTCTACACGTATTTTTCTTAGGTAGAATTTCGACCGTAGAAAACAGGATTTGTCGTAAAAATACGATAAACCTTCACCTATCTACCCTACGAAAGAAGGATATCTATTCCTATGTCAAAAAATCGGACGGACAATATAAACATTTTAAAATATATTATTTTAAGATCCTTCTACCAGATGATTAGCTTGGTAGTTGGCCTTTTGTCAGTCATGGACCTTAGTTTTACCAGTACTGCCATTACTTCTCAATGAATTGATGGTCCAAATGAATAAAACCAACATTATAAATTGAAATTAAGAGTGTTGACATCATTTTATGCATCTAACATAGTACAAAAGATAACTTCATCTACCTTTGCAGAAGAATCTTCACGTAAAGAAGACCACAATTTTTGTACAACAGTGTCATTCATTAACTAGTATCTGTTTACAGCAACTCAATGAAATTATGACCCAAACAAAAAAACAGTCCTTAAAATATAATATAAATCATAATAAATGATGTCAATATCAATAAATTCCAATGACATAATAAAAACAAATAATTAATCATCATTGGCATAAGAATCTATTTGTCAAAATTGCATCTAAAAATAGACAGTGTTAGGATGACTGTATTGGCATGTTGTACCTATGTTATTTTTATCTTAATTCCATGAAATATTGACCAAAATGTACCAAAACAAATCTTGAAACTTAGTATCAATACTAATTATCAATGACAATGCCATTTTATTACAATAAAATAGTGAGAAATATATATTTTATGACAA
>JALLOT010000113.1:0-27202 GCA_036939595.1 Thalassiosira livingstoniorum | reverse complement strand
CCGCCAACATGCCTCTGTCTATTACACCTGTAATAAACAGACGAACATTTTTTTTTCACCCCTCCTAATCACGTATTCTACAATACCATACTCCAAAATTTTATTCCAGTTCATAAGACACTGGAGTAGTCACTTTAGTCACGACTTTATTGATAATTCCCCAATAAATTTTTATTGAAGTGCGACGAGCGACGAACCACGAAGCAAAGTAAAAAATAATAAAAAAGCTGAAAAAAGAGTTTTATCACGAAATCGGGTCCGGCCACGGCCGCAATAATTTTATAAAATTTGGGTCCTCGTTTCACCCTCCATGTAGCTATCTGTAAATTATTGTAGTACCAGATGTAGATTTGTGTAGATTTCAGTGTTCTAAAATTCAAAATCAGAAAATATTGATCCTTGACATGCCAATCCCTAAAAAAGATTATTGTAAAGAGCAGGTAGGAATAAATCTATCAACATATCATTATGTTTCTACACTCTTTTGCAGCTCTTGACCATTGACCTGCTGTCACACAACACCAGACAACAAGACAGCTCCGCCCCTTCCAAATCTGTATGCAGTGAGAAACATTAGTAGCATTTCAAAACAATGGTCCTCAGAACAATGTAAATCACAGCTCCCTTCTTTGCAGAGTTAGGAGGGTTATTTTTTATTTAATTGTTCTGATGCCTATTGAGTGGTCCAAAGTTTTATGGCATTACACTTTGTTTGGCTTTGGTTGGTGTAAAAAGTTCTGTAAGCCCTTTCAAACCACAACATCATTATCACTACTTCTTTTTTTAGTGCGAAAAAAGAGACATGTCAATGAAAAACTATGGTACCTAATATTAAAAGCCTCAGTTGAAAAGAAACCAAGTGCTCAAAGGTGAAAGACCACTGGCAACTATGCGAAACAAAATGGTAAGTGATTTACAATTTCATAAAGATGACAATATTTTTGAATGCATGGCTCTTGGAATTATTCTTGTTAGCTCTTACCCATCTTTCCTCTATTATAACATAGCACCTACCCAGGATGTGGAAGTTCTATTGTGGCAGAATGATGGTGGAGGAGGAGAGTGCCAAAGCTACTAAGCTAATCAACACATTTAAGATGAAAACAATGTAATATGATAGATATTTTGATTTTCTTTTCTTCAGTTGTTTTACAATCTACTTTTTCTCCTTTGTTTCAATTTATTTGTTCAGCACTTTCCCTCCGTTGTTTTATCATCTACTTCTTTCTTGTTTATTTTCATTTTATTTGATCAGTAATCTCAGGAAGAAAAATTCAGCAAGGCCCATGTAAACCAGCCTTATCTTGCAAATATAAATGAGCTAAAATAACAGATGGGTTCTTTTTATTCTTCATTGATTTGACATTTAATTTATTTTCATTTAAGTTTTCCTATCCCCTATTTCTTTATGGATCACTTTTCTAGTTTACAAATGTATTTCCTGACTGAAGAACAAGAGTCATTTTTCATTCATTTGATTTGATTCTTTTTTCTAGTGGCTCCTATGAAATTTCTTTTATAATGTCATTGTTGCCTTTTGTTCAATGATTTAACAAGTGCAATTGATGGATCAGATGTCAGATGCTGTCCTTAGCACTGGGTCATATCATTGTTGTAATAAAACATGATCATTTTTAATCATGCTCAATGATAGGGAGCCAAGAAGGATAGTAGCACAGGAGTCAACTACTCCAATCATCTATTATGAGCTTTGGCTTTGCTTCTTTTTCATTAGAATGAGTTCACTGCATTATCAATTCATCACTTTAATGTAATACAAGGAAATGAAATCAGATTCTTTCAATCACGTTTTATACAGAAGCCAAATTGAAATACCAAAACACCTTATCATTAGTGGACATGATTAAGCAAAACTCATCACTTTTTCAATTGATAGCTCTTTTCACAGTTGTCTAATTCTTTGACTTACACTTCTTCCCCTTTTGTTCAGGTGATCATGCATTATGGTGCACAGGCCACTTAAAAGACCAGATGAAGAAAGCTGCAGATGAATAAATAGTTTAAGTCTGTCCTGACTTCTCGCTGTAACATGATTGAATTGATTTATTACTGAAAAGTTCTTTTAGTATCATTTACCATGAAAGGACCTGTCTGTGTTACATCATTGAATTGTTGCTCAAAAATTAAAACAAGAGATTAAAATCAAAGATCAATTCCCTTGAGTATTTAATGCTACAAAAAGGTATGCTCCAGCAATTGACATGAAAGGAGTGGATATGTAGTAGCAGCATGAAATTTTTGGTTGTGATAATGTAAGTTTTTGACTCTTTATTTTTTCCATATTATGACATTATTTTGTTTTTGTTATAAGATGTTCTAACTAACTAATATAATACTACTTTATAGTTAGTGTCACAATTCTACATTATGCTTTAATTTGTTTGTGATGAGGTTATTCTATCTATTGATACTAGTAGTGTTTTAACACCAAGGGTGCTGCCATTCTAACACCATTTAAAACTTTTGAAAAATACTTTCAAAATATTGTCATGGATGTGGTGCAGTCATGATTTCAAAAATCTGGTATAGTAGGATATGGTATGTCTTGTAATGGGGAGAAAAATGTGAGACACTAACATTCTTTAGAATGTGAACATGGATTCTCAACCTTTCTCAATCTCCAATCATCTTAGAATCATAAAATTACTTGAAAATCAATAGGAACATGGAATACCAAAGGAGATGGTCATTTTGTCACAACTAAAAATGTAGAATTTTAAAAGGTTCCTTCCAATAATTAATGGGAAAAACTCTGGGACTCTGCCTAACATAGATCCGATACAATCAGCAAACAAGATGAGATTTCCTAACATTGAAAGACAATCAGACAAGAATTTTGATGTTTTGAGTATAAATTGAAGAAATAGGGGAGGTCTAAGATGGTTTTGGAAATGATTGTAGTCACAATTTCTTATTCCTAAGAGCAACAATATCCATTATTTGATATTAAAATGTGCTAGTTATCAAAATAAAAATACTCAATCAAATATAAAGCTGTGTCTGGAATGAAGTCAATACCAATAATTTCTTTTAATTACAATGACCATAATTTTTTCAAAATTTTAATAATTGTAAACCAATCTATGGTGATTATTTAGAGCCTATTCTACTACCAAATCTACTAATAAAAAACTTATTTTACTTAGTTTTGAAAAGAATTGCTAATATAATCCTCTAGTTTTCAATTCTGTATTATTTATGGAATCTACTTAAATAATAAACTCATTAGCTCACAATGCCTTTTTTATGTAAGATTATAGGTATACAGTACATTGCAGTTTACAACAGGCAACAATGTTTGGTTGCTGTTCCATCAGTTGCTCCTTCAAAGATTGAGTGTGATAAAATTGCTGGAATAAAGCAAAGAATCTATTTAAAAGATTAGCAAGACCAGAAGGATTGATTTTTAATGAAAGTGTTTTGCAACACAAATAAAGAATCAAAAATGAATGACTCATATATAGACTCAACTTGAACTGACCAGTGTCCCCAAAGCAGTTTCACTAATGGCAGCGAACAGACATTGCAATCACTTTCCCAATGGTTACTTGATGACACTCTCACCTGTTGAAATGCACTCATTTAACATTGCAGCTATTGCAATTATGAATATCTCTAATGATTACAGGGGCTTGAGTTTCTCATCTGTGCCTGTTGTGACTGTCGTTAGTGTTGGGTGTCCTTGACATAGGTTAGTAGTAGCAGAGGGAGGGTGCCAAAGAGATTCAATATTGTCAGTTGCAGTGACCATTATGGAATCCTCCTCTCAAGCTTCTCATACGGCTTGGTGGAATTTGGTGGGTGTTTTTTTGGGGATATAATTTGTTGTAGTTTTTTTGCTTGTCTTGGTTTCATACACTCACTCATGCTCTGCTTTGATTAACTATATATGATACTAATTAGGCATTTGCCTAAAGAATAAGATTTTAAAGATATCTACTTGGTCCACTAATAATTATATACTTTGATATTAAACATTTTTACCTTGTTAATGATTGAAACTTCTATATTAAGTAAAAAATAATGTGCATAGCTTAATTCAAATATTTCTCAATTGTTGAATTTGAAAGCTCATACTAAGTGTCTGTTTTTTCATTTAGATCTCAATAAATATCTGCTCATTGGTTACTTCATACAAAAAAGAAGAAAGAAAAAAATGTTATATAACTGTAAAAATAATTCAAAAAATAAAAGACCATCAAATAGTATTCAAAAACCATAAAGAAGTGCTTCTAATTCAGCACAAAACAGTTTGGATCTAACAATCTTATTTTGGTGTAAAAATTGAAAAATACTTATGACAGGTAATACTACCCAAAAAGTTGCATGAGTGTTTCTGATGAAATGTCACAATTACTGGATCTATGAAAATTTTCCCCTCATTATTCATCTGTAGTTGAAATTTGATTTGAAAAAAAATACATGTGCTGTCTATAAGTTGAAATCTAAAAAATGTAATGATGCAAACAAAAGATAGTTATAGCAAATCATGTAAGCAAAGCAGTTGAAGTACAAGCATTGTACCTATGTAGTGAACAAAACTTGCTCTAATAATCAGTATACTTTTGGTATAGTACTACTTATACTAAATCTATTCAAAAATATGTACATGGGAACCAAATAATTATTTTGTGTATTTTCATTATCATGAATTAATTAGGTATGGAGGCTGTAAAAAGTATACCACATTGAAGATATTTTTATTGAAATAAAATTATTTTTGCAAGAGTTGGAATGTGCTTCCAGTGGGTTGTCAAAGAGCTATGAACCATATGGTTGTCCATTCCACATCATGATTTTCATAAACTTTCCCAGATCAGCTTTACACTTCTAGTGATTGATCAACTTCTAAAACAAAGCTTAAGTTCCCTAATAGTATATAACTGTCATTTATGTGTTGACCTCTGGAGAGTCAACAGTAACAGACATATCCCATTCATTTTTCCAGACAAATATCCAAAACGATCATGGGCTTATCTGTCAATTAATAAAAGTTTCACCCTTGAATGTCAGGGACAAAAATAACTTTTTGATAATAATAATATTTTTTCTCATTTAATTGTTAATAAAGGTGTAAACCACAAACAAAAGATTAATGCTTATTCCATCAGGACAAGAAAATACTTGTTCATTAGATCTATTAAGAAAAGTTTTAATATTTGATGGTTGACTTTGTGCTTTTACAAGACAATCAAAAGATTTGGACTCACGTCATAAATTTGAATTGCATTTTCAAATGAACTTCTAGGTTGTAACGCTGTAAAAGCATCATTTGCTTTATATTGTATGCTTTTTAAGTTTCATATGATCAATTTCAATTTGTTCATGTTTCACTGTTTTATTGTAGTAGATGATTCAAGTGAAAATATCAAAATAGTGAAAAATCTAGTGTTTGTAAAAAAAATGTTATGTATCTTCTCCAACAATTTTCAAAGGATCTTGCAAGAAAATGTGCAAACTTTAATAAAAGAATGGGTAGTATGGGAAAATGGAGAAAACTTGAAAATATTTCTTGAATACATATTTTATTGAATGTATTGCATTAGATGAACCCATTGCTTTCTTTGTTTGAAAATCATTTTATTCTTTTAGTCCAATTTGACTTTTCATTTATTGACTTAGAATATGACAAGACAATTTGTTTGATGATACAAATACAAAACAAATATTGTAATTTATTCGTTTAATGAATAAAATTGAAAAACAAATTATAGTCATTTTCAATTCATCGAGTTTCAATCTTTGAGAGCCAGTACCCATGAAAATTTCAAAACCAAAATTTATTCTTGAGAAATTGAAGTAGATTCAAGTTATGTGCAGCACAGAAGCAAATATAAATATATTGGTGGACTATTTTTTGAAAAATAAATAAGCTATGCATGTACATGATTTGCATGCTCATTAATATATTATCTCCATATATCAATAACAACTTGAATTTGTCATTGAAATGTAGTAATCATATTGTGCATTAAAATATAGAGAGAATAAACTTTGTATTTGTATAATTTGAAGGGAAAAATCATTATGACATCAAGCAAAAAATATATTTGATTTTGAAAGGATTCAGCTTTTTAAACTTCAAAGAACAAGATTTGTTTTGAGGTAAAGTGTAGAAATTCTATTCAATTTATTATTATCATATATTTGATAAGAAAACTACTTTTGGAACTGTATAAAATAATATTTGTGTCTTTAACAACATATTTTTTGTTATGGCAGTATCATAATTTTAATTTTAGAGATCACTAACAAACCATCCATTATTTATGAGTAATTGTAAATATTTATTTCAAAGAATTAAATAATCACACATCTTTCTTACTGTTTTCTCCTTCAATTAGGAACTGCATTAAAACAAACCCAGACTTTGATAGATAATATTGTCAAAATGATACACAAATCATAAAATTATAATTGTTTGTGAGAGAATTGTAAGTATTATTGATAAAATTTTTATTATAACACAAACAGAAAGACCTGAAAGCAAAATCAACCAGCCAATGTTAACTAGACATTCTGCTTTTTAGTCTTGATTGAATCATTTTGTGATATGCAACTAAAAAATCATTGCTAGGTTTTGACAAATTTAAAATTCCAGAATTAATGGAAAAAAGACATTACTTAAATAAGTATTGATAATTCTTGGTTGTTAACAATTCACATCAACTTAAATCATAAGCATAATTTCAGAACAAAATACTTGACCAGAAGGTTTGAAGCAGCATAATATTTGTTTTAAATTTAGTAGAATCAATACTTTTGAGCTGGATATAGCTCATAAAGTTGATGTTTCAATTAATAGAGTTTTCATCAGAAAATCTCTTGCGAGATAGATTCCAACCATCTCTAACTGTGATGTGAGTGCAGGGCCACTGTAGTCAGGATATTATGTCCTCTGTATGAAAACTAATCATACATTCATTATCAATACATTCAGAGTAGGCAGGAAAAATATCTTTCCAAAGGCACTTTTTGATGAATTTTGAGTAATAAAATGTTTTTAAATGAGATAATTTTCTTGGCTCTCATGTGAATTTCTCCATCAAAAATGGCAAACATACCTAGATTGGAGAGCAAGCAGATGAGTTAGGAAAACATTTGAGCAGCAATATTGTAGATTTGACTTCATTAACCAGACTATTAGAAGATCAAAAGATTTTATTGAACTTCATCAGTGGTTTAATTTGTAAATTATGAACACAGAAATGATTTTTTTGTCACTCAAAAATCATACTGACATTGGTAAGCTCTGTGTTACAATCAACTACATATATCAATGATAATTTTGTCTTTCCAAGAAATTAACTTGCAAAAACTGCAAAACCTCTTAGCTACTTTTTGAAAATTTTGCAGTCTTGCAACTTTTATTCTCCAAATTGCAAAAATCTGCTCCCTGCCTGCCCTGTGTCACAAGCTACACATCGTACTCAGACTCCATACATACAAACAGCAGGTTTTTCCGTGGCAACTTGCAACATGGTCCATGATAAAAATGGTGTCACCGCCATGGCGGCGGCAGATGTCGTGATATTGCAATTGAAACACCACTGCTTTCACTTCTAAAACATCAAACGACGCTAGTCAACCATATCCGACATACCATGCGCTTGGTTTGGTCGGAATTGTCAACTTGCATTTGTTTTGGATGCCATGGTAGGGAGATGGTGCAAGAGGAAGCCACTGATTAAGTGATGTGTGCACAGCTGTCTCAGCACTAACTATCATTGTTTAAGGAGCAGATACCTTATACAGTTAGTTATGTCAACGGCTATGTTGTGCAATTTTTAAGTTATTAATGTTAAGGCATTTGTTTCAGCGACGGCTTTCACCATGGTGGGGAGGTCCATTGATGGATCTCATCATGGGAGAGTCACTGGCCTCCCTTGCAGGGTCTAAAGTAGGAATTAATACATTTTTTTTGCAAAAATTATTATTATTTTTGGAAAAGTAGCAAAAAAATTTTGCAATTTTTGGAAGATGAATCAACTAGGAATATTTACTATGGTAGGCATTGCTGCAAAATATTTTTTTTGCTATAGAAAGGTAGTTTTGGGAGTAGAAATCTCCTGTCAGGAGTCTTATTTTTGCAATGCAAAAATTATTATTTTCTCAAATTTAATTTCTTGGAAAGACAGAATGATATATTGATGATAAAGGCATGAAATATCAAACAAAAACCAGTGAACACAAAAATACCAAGAAAAACAGTGAAAAATGTTTTTTATAATTACTTCATTATTTCAAGTTGCTGTAAATTGATTTTGAATAATGTGCTGAAATGTAGCTCCCTTAAACTAATAAACAGTTGAATATACAGGTAGAAGGCAGTTGGATTGGAGAACTCCATGTGTATTGGGATCAGTTTTATATGAATATGCAGCATCTTTTGTTGAATTCTTCTGCAGAATTTCCCACAACTTCAATTATGCTTGCATGACAATCCAGTACTGTATCAGGACTTTGGGAAGTACTATAGTTACTTCATCCTCTGGATTAGAAGTAAAATCTTTTATTGTTTAGGTAAGCTATGGTGATTTTGTTTAAATTTCAGAGGTTATGATATCTTTTGAGAATGAAAGTTCATAGCCTGATCCATCATTGTTAAAATAACTAATTTTATTCTACAAATTTATTGTCACAAAGAATAATGCTGCAAAATTATGCTCATAGAGTGTTAAGCAATAATAAAAAGTATGGGAAGCTTGGATCTTCAAATCATAGACTCTTGAGGACTCAATCAGACTGACTTTATTTTTTTTCCAAGATTTGTGATGATTAAAACATGTTTTCAAGGAATTCCACTAATTATTCATCGGAAATCGCCAACAAATGCTCCTACGCTAGGATTTTTTGGGACATTTCTGGACATTTCATCCCTCTTTGGGCCTCTTTGGGCGTGATTGTTCATGTTCTGGGCAAAACCCGAAATAGCCCGAGGTTAAGAAGGTTATTCCAAGCAAGATAAGGTTATAGTTTGGCATTAGCTGGGTGTAGATACTCACCATTTTTGCACTGGCATAATTCATGTCCATTGGCAGTGACAAGCATGCATTTTTCATTTTTTGTTTTCTTGCATGAACGGAGTAATAATTAATAATGCAATGAATCGTCGTCGAGCCAGTTGCGACCACTCCGTGGCCGCGAGTACAATCACATCGGCCCCAGACTTGTTCAATAACGGAGCACCCGACGCTCTGGCTGCCATAAGTCGAGCCAACAGGATAAGACGGAACAGTGAACTCAGTGGCGCCAGTGGGACCAGTGGTCCAGATGGTCCAGATGTCAGGAGCCGGAGGAGCCGGAGGAGTGGCGTCAGCGGGGAGGATGGAGGCAATTGCGGCGATGGTCCCAACTACGATTTTGGAGAGAGACAATCGATTGTGTCGAGGGTGTCGGCGCTGACCGAAGTGACTGGCCTGGATGAGGAATGGTTCGATGCAGTTCACGACGACAATGACGACGATGGTGGCAAAAATTCAAGAAATGAAGGCGATGGAGACGGCGGAGGCCGAGATACAGTGGGCGGATTCATTGAACTTATGNAATGCTTCCAAGTAATTGAATGTTGCCTTTGAGTACTCATACCCATCAATTGCTTCTGCTGGGCCAAGTGTGTCCTTTTCATACCTGAAAGCAAGGACTTCGGCGTATATAGCATAACCAACCCAACCCATATACGCAATTTGGAATAAAGTTGTTTGGAGGACTTTACAAACTATATGGATTGGATTTGATTTCCCGAATAATGTTTCTGGAATCCCAGAACAATCATCACCTATAAAACCAAAAACAACCTTTTCTGCTACGGCCACTTCACCATTCGATTTGAATGCACGATCTTGAACTTCGTTCAAGGCTTTTTTCTTTTCTGCATCGCCAAGTTCTGGAGCGAATGTTTTTGTGTTTGGTTTCAGTGGCACAAATGGCAAATTAGGGTCTGGTTCGTACCTACCCACAACGAGAAATGTTAGTAAAATATTAAAAAAATGATGTGTAAGAAGGATCGCTGTGGCTTGTACAAAGATACTTTTCCATTATTTGAAAACTTACACAATATCCTCGTATTGGACAGGTTCAAATTTCGGCGGTTTATCCAAGCCATCTGTTTCTTCATCTACCACATCAAAGAAATTGCCGCACATTTTAGAGTTGAACTCCTCACACACTACCGTATCAGCCAAGACAATCAGAAGAGAGCGTATGAAAATGAGTTAGAACTTCTATTTGGAAACAGAAAGCAGCAGTACAACACTCATTGATCACAAAAGATGAAGTACCTTCGATATCGTGGAGGTAGTCTTTTTCAAATCCCAATCCCTGCCGAGTTTTTCTGCATTGCTCCTCATCAGACTCATCATGAATTATCAATTTCTGAGCAAACTGTTCAAAAGTCTTGCTATAACCATCGGTGCCCTCGGCAGGACGGGAGTCAATGCAAGTTTTTAATGTGATGCATGGAGTACGGAACCATCGACCTCCTGCATTCTCGCATGCTAACTCGCTGATTCCCAAGTGCCAAGGCCCATTGTGCTGACAATTCATTCTTTTTTTGGGGTCATACTGTACAATTTTGGAATACACAGGTCGATCGATTAGCAATGGCACAGAATGAAAGTATTGATTTGGTATCTACTCACATCAAATCCAAAAAAATCCGACGAAGTTGGAGTATCTAGACAACACATCCCTGGCATGTGCTGAGGGCCATGCTCATTGATTGCAGTTGCTACATCTCGTAACGCACCGAGTGATGTTGTTGATCCCAAAAGCAAACTCATTGAAGCATCACATGTTCTTTCAAGAGTCTTGTCTGGAACAGCAACCATTTTTCCCCAATTAGGAGTAACTGATGATACTGTTTTGTTAGTGGATGAATAATCATCGGCATAGGATGGATCTGGAGGACATTCTGCATCAAAGGGTACAATTACATCACGCTCCTGCAATGTAACATCCGGCACTTGGCATTTTGCAAACTCAGTGAAATCATCATCATCATCATTACTATCATAACCAATGAAACAAGGTGTTGACTTTTTGAACAAAACTTCACCTCCATGGCAAATTTTTATCGAAATTTCTTCTGCATCTTCCTCTGCCTCTGAAAGATGTCGAGGCTGGCAACCCATTGAGTCGATCTGGGAGGAGAATTCGTAGGGTAGGCAGCAGCGCCAACTTGAGCTGTGCCAGCAGCTTGACGGGCCTGGATTTTGACGACCCATTAAAAAATTCGAATCACTCGAGCAGAAGAATGCGGAGAATTGGGAGCAATGCCAACTTCAGTTGCGTCAGCAGTTTGAAGGACAGTTTCAGCACTATACTCGATACATCCGATTGCACCGAAGGCACCGATAATCGTACGAAAAATCCCATCCACTCGAGTTCAAGTAAAGGCGGAAGAAGTCGAAGAAGCAACAGGAGCCTGAGGGAAGATGGAAGCGGGACAATGAGGCGCACACGAAACGCGCAGTACACGCGACACCAAAGCTTGATAGGGTTTGGTGCTCCGAATTCTGATTTGCACGGATTCAATGAACCTCTCGCGAACAACAAAAATATTAGGGGCAATGACACTTCTCGTCGTCATAATAGCTTGCCACAAGATCATCTACTACAAACGATGCAGAAGAACATTAATCACAATCGCTACGGCCGAAAGAGCAGCCGTGGTAGCCATGGAAGTCAGAGCAGTCAAAGCCAAGGACAATGTCATCCTAAACACCTCCGGCGACAAAGTTTCACGTATGGCCAGTCTGCCCAGGGTGAGCCGACCAGGTTTGATGTACAGAATTTTCAGCAGGAGCCTATGCAACGACACCAAAGACACCAAAGGCGTCAAAGTCATCGGCAATATCGACGACACAGCCAAGGACAAACGAGGCTTTGTCAAAGCATGATTATTCCGCCAAATAACAATATTCAGAGTGCTGACGTATGGAATGCAAATGGGATTACTCCAACAAATATTTCCAACGAAAGGAATGATATTGATAACTTACGTACCAGCAACAACAGTGATCCAGTAAGTTTAGAAAGTAATAAAAAAATGAACACCGGTGATTCCAATGGTGCAATTCAGCCAAAAAACCCAAGGAGTCAATTTCAAAGACGATTAAGCATGCCTGAATTACCGCGGCATGATCAAATGAAAGAACAATATCGTCAGAGTCTGAACAATCATCGAGGTCGAAGACACAGTCTAACGTTTACTCCACAATACAGTCATGATGAATTGGAGAGACTAGCTGAATCGGGAGAATTAATGCCTACTCGCAAGGCATCCGCAAAGCTCTACCAATCGTGTTCCAACATTGCGGTAGACCCTGCTGTCACAGATGGACTTAATGTTAAAAGCACTGACGATCTTGGGTTGGATGTCCCACAACCTTCGCAACACCCTCTATTATCCGAATCTTTTCATAGACCTGCTGCAGCACTTGCAACTACATCTACTGGTGGTGTTGAAAAACTGAATGACGTCAGAATTTTGGCCGAACAAGATCAAGATGATTATACTGATGCTTTGAACATGGACGTTTCTAAACCAATCAAGAAACGGCGTTGTAACTCAAAAGGCGCGAGAATTGTGTCCGTATTATTCCTGCTGGCGGTGACAGCTTCTATTGCAGTGATCGTGTTGACGAACCAAAAATCTAGTAGCGATGCCGAAACAGAGATGCAATTGGATGGGGGAAGCGAAAAGGACTCAGCGTTCAGCCCATCAAATCATCCAACACAGCTCCCTCTAACTGATCCAGATACGTCATCGATTTTAGAACCAGCTCCAAAAGATTTAGAAGGGCAGTGCGCACCGTCCAATTTTCTTGCTAGTAAATCTGCTTGTTTGAAGTCGTGTCGGAAGGCTGCGTGTTGCTATGAAACAGGAGGTGATTTTATGACTGATGAAATAGTGGATAGCGAAACATCAACCAGCAACGGCGTCAGCAAATCAAAGTGCTTTGACACATCCCATGATACCTACAATGGCAGATTGAATAATTATAGATGCAGTGGGTATCGGCCATATTGCGACATTATTTTTGACCCGTGGGTTGGAGCAGAAGAAGGAAAAATTCGCCCCCCACCAATCAATTTAGAAGAGATTTGTAGTTTTCACCGACAGCGGCAGCATGCGGACGATGCCATCGAGAGTGATGGAGGGTCAGACGAAAGTGCAGACTCGTCGAGTGTCTTGATTCCTTCAAGGCATCTTGTAGTGGATAGCAGATCATTTTTTCCTGAGAGCTCCATTTTTCCATTTCAATTTGTTGGCATAGCCACAAGGTCGACTTCGCACCACAACCCACACAATTTTCGAGAACTTGAAATCAATCAGCAAACCTGCTTTGAAGCATGTCTTCCTTCCAAATGCTGCAAAATTCAAGCCAACAACACTGATTTTACAGATGATTCGCAGCAAAAGTCATATGTTTTAGCGAATTGTTTGCAAACAAATGAGAATTCATGCGCTGTATATGCGAATCACTGTCAAGTTGAATATGAATTAATGTTTGGTTTGGAGGCAAGCTCAGTATCTCCTTCGACATCGGCAACTGTTGTTAACTCTAAAAACATCGTTTCAACGGCAAATCCATCTCCTCCACCCTCTGTAAGGCCAATCTCAATACCAACGCTCTCGCCTACCCCTCCTCGAACGACACCTGGACCAACGCCACAGCCGATACAAACCCCACGACCAACTGCCAAGTCAATTCCGATTGCCAACCAGCCTAAAATAATGGCAGCATGCTCCGCCCCAAATGTCATTAATTTTATTCTTAGTGGGAATATGAATGTACGAATGGATTGTCGCAATGCCTGCCTGGATGGTTTGTGCTGCTTCTCTGGCATGCAAGGTATGATTGCATACGGGAGTGATGGAAAAGTACTTAATGCAGAGTCGTGCCTTGATGGCAATGAAGATGTTTGTGCGGGCTATTCTGGATGCTTGACATTGGCATTGAATGCCAATGACTTTGCAACTCAACAACAATCCACAGGTCCAGGAAGCTCCGCTGCAGCGTCACACATTCCTCCCAAACCGTCGCAAGATTTAGCTCTACTATGCTCTGCTGAAAATAGAGCCGATCCATCTGGAATGTTGGAATGCTTCACAGAATGCCAAAAGGGGTCTTGTTGTGGCGGTGTTCCGTCTGCTGATGTTGGCGGAGATGATGATTTGACCTTGGAGTCATGTTTCAATGAAAATGAAGAGATTTGTGCACTCTATGGGCCATGTCAGGCTTTGGCGGATGCTTATGGAGGAGACGGGGGGCCAAACTCTCCCCTACCCCCACTTCCTCCAAATAATTTGCCTTCTATTTGCTCGTTTGACGCGCTAATGGGAATAAAGCTAGCAAGCGATAATGATACTTTTGATGATTCCGAATGCAGCAGCGTCTGTGCTGCTGCATCATGCTGTTTGAACGATACTTGTCCAGATGCCCCCTCTGAGTCATCAACAGCCGCGGAAGACACGATGTGAGTTCATGAGTCTTCCCTTTCGGCCATGCCATTACCTTCACACGATCATCTCACTCGACCTGTTCTTTATTTGTCTCCATTTCAGGCAAGGAAGATGTGCTTTATATGAACCATGTCGAAATTTGGAAGAGCTTCCCTTGCCTCCAAATGAAATGGCAGATCATTGTCAAGATATCGACGATAACTCTCGTTCCAAGTCGAAAGAATGCCAAGCTTTATGCGGAGTAGCTTCATGTTGCTTTTCTGATACAGTGTCAAACATTCTGGATGCTCCTACGGGTGATGGTTCTACTAGTTCTTGTTTTGCTCTTTATGAAGAAACATGTGTCAAGTATGCTCCATTTTGTTCCCCACCAAAAATTTCTGATTCTACCACGCATGAACTATCATCGCCGCCTTCAGATATTGTAAATGTGTGTAACCCATCTAACGGCGATGTGGGAGCTTGTATAGATATATGCGAGCCAGCTTCCTGCTGCTTTGCACCCCAATCTGCGAAAAGTTGTTTCGGCGAGTACGAAAATGTTTGCGGAGAATGGTCACTATGTGTGACACAATTTATTCCCGAAGAAGAAATTTATCCTGATTAAAATTTTGAATATTTCACCAGTGGGTCTTCTGAGACAAAACTGTTCAGTGCTACTTTTGTAATGATATCATTTGTAAATTAATTGTACCCTGATTGCTCTGTTACTCTACGCATAGACCAACTATTGCTGGGTTCCGCCGTCGAGTCTATTGTTTTACAAACTCTTATTTGTCTAGAAATTTAACAGACACAACCTCAATCATGCTTCGTTTTGGTCAAGATATCACTGCATTGACTAGACCGGAATTTGAATGTAATCTGATAGTTACATAATTAGGTTTCATGAGATTCATTTTCTGTCAGGGTTTTTGGCTTGATTGGTGTTATTTAGATTAATTTGTTTTTGTTTCAGTCACTCTTCTATGATAGGGCAAAACTTTACTTCAGTAATTTTGAGATTAAGCATCCTCATCCTGATTCGCCCTTAGAGTTAATCAGCGAATTCAGCGTCGTCCGCTACGAAGTGACTTGCACACACTGACCATTCTCCACAAACTATTTCGTTATCACTGAAACAACTGTCTACAGTTTGAGATGCAAAGCAGCAGGCGGCCGCCTCGCAGGTGTCCTTACATGCTTGTTCATCTCGGTTGGACAGAGAGCAAACACTTGCCAAATATGGTGGGGGCGAAGAAATTTCTGTGTTGATCAAATCGGAGGATTTTGGAGGGGAACAATATGGAGCATACTTGACACAAGCATCTTCATAAAGAGCAAAACACGATTCTTTTGAACGATCATCTTGAGGGTTAGAATTATCAGTTGCTGAGTCCGAAAAACAACACGAAGCTACTTCGCACAAAGACTTGCATTGTTCACTCTTGGAAGATGAGAGACTGCTGTTATTTTGACACTGATCTGAAATATCTCCTGGAGGCATAGGGAGCTCTTCTAAATTTCGGCACGGATCATACAACGCACATCTTCCTTCCCTGGAATAGTTAGAGAACACCAGTCGGGTGAGATGTTTGTCGGAGAGGATCAAAATAACTGAAAGGGAAGAAGGCATAAACTCACATTGTGTCCTCCACAGCCGCTGCAGAATCAACAGCAACATCTGGACACGAATTATTCAAACAACAAGATGCAGCAGCACAGACGCTGGCGCATTCCGAATCATCAAAGGTATCATTTTCACTTGAATCTTTTTTTCTCATTAATGTGTCAAAGGAGCAAATGACAGGCAGATTGTTCGGAGGAAGTGGAGGCAGAGGTGAATTCGGTCCACCATCACCTCCATATGCATCCGCCAAAGCCTGGCATGGCCCATAAAGTGCACAAACCTCTTCATTCTCATCAAAACAAGACTCCAAACTTACATTAGATTCGTCACTTTCATCCCCAGTCGTCGCAGGCATACCACCGCAACATGATCCTTCCTGACATTCTTTGAAGCATTCCATCATTCCAGATGGAGTAGCTCTACTTTCTACGGAGCAAAGAATCGACAAATCTTGTGTGGGATAAGGAGGAGATCCCTGGGAATCTTGAGATACTTCATCTGAAATGTCATCTTCAACAGACAAAGCTAATGTCAAGCATCCAGAGTATCCAGCACAAACATCTTCATTCCCCTCAAAACAAGACTCGCTGTCAAAACCATTTCTTACAATGTCTTGTATTTCCATTCCTGGGGTATCAGCGTAACAGCACATTCCATTTGAGCAAGCATCGGCGCATTCCTTGCGTGCATTTATGTCACCACCGAGGATCAGTTTTAACGAATCAGGTGCGTTGCATGCAGCATTTATTTTTGCCAACGGAGCAATGGGAAGAGAAAAAGCTGTTTTAGTTGGAGTCGTTGAGGGTATTTCAGATGGATAGTAGGTCGTCGTTACAGAAGGAATTTCTGACTTAGAACTACTTGGCAAGGCCGATGAAGAAAGACTAGGCAGAGAACTTGATTTTATGGAAGGTTTCGCCGAGGGCGATGCAGTAGGCTCTTCTGTAGGTGCTGTTGAAGGTGAAACAGAAGGTGCTGCAATGGGTGACACAGTAGGTGGCGAAGTAGGGACGGGCGTCTCCCAATTGAACATAACTTTATATTCTTCGTGGCAGTGATCGGCGTAGGCATCGCAGGACTGTTGATTGTTTGCAACACAGTTTGAAGCAGGAAACTCTTGAGAAGATGATACTGCATCATCCTGTTCAACTTGGCAGCATTTCGAAGGAAGGCAAGCTTGAAGGCAAAATTCTCCCCTTTCATCATTGAGCGATCTTTTCTTATTTCTGTGTTTGTTTCTTTTGAGAGAATAATCTTCCAACGAGTCACTTCCCGATGATCTAGACGCAATGAGTGAACTTCTTGTTAATCCGAAGCTATTCATTCCAACACTTTCATCGAAGGCAAAAAGATTCCGTGATGGAATCATGTCGCCATCTACTGTATAACCCGCGTCAATGTTCGTAACTACATGTTCTCTGTAACGATGGTGCTCACACAACTCTTCTAAATTTTGTGGCGGAGGTCGAATGATCCCATCTTCCCCCCCGTTCCATGGATCAAAAACCACATCACAGTGTGGACGGTACCCCTCACATCGATGAATGTTCAACTGACCAATCGTTGTCGTCAGGGACGTATCAAAACAATTTTTTCCAAAAAAGGTTCCTGCAAAAGTATTAATCGCATTGAATCCTCCATCTACTTTGGTGCCCAAACTGTCGTCATTCAAATAACAACATGCAGCCATGCGACAAGACTCCAAGCAAGCAGACTTGCTTCCTGGCAAATTTGAAGGAGAACAATTTCCCTCCAACTCTTCTGGAGCAGCATCTAGCACAGTCACTGCTTCTACAGTAGGCATGCCCGTGGGGGCAATGGAGGGCATAGACGATGGGTTTTCCCATGCTAACTGGGTTAGAGCATTTGGTTCATCTCGGCTCGATAGTGTTGTGAGCACAACATACGCCACAACCAATGCCACAATCGTTGCAAGAGCGACGAGTTTCATGAAACAAGTGTTCTTTTCTTTACGGTCTGATCTCCAAACATTGTGGATGTCTTCATCGAAATCATCATCCATTAAAATTGCTTCAGCAGATTCGGCGACATCTTTGTAATTTTCAACGGCGGCCTCGGGATCAGCTGAAGAATCCAGAGTTTCATAACGGTTTGACATGGCAAGGGGGTCGTCTCTTAGAGAAGATTTATCCCGGGCCGATGATCCAAAAGACTTATGTAATCTTTTCCTATCACCGTGTGCTTTTTTATCTTTGGATTCTGTCGTAAAACTCTTGCTGCGGTTGCCACTGGCGTGTGGCATATTTTCGTCATCGCCTTTGTTAAATCGATCTTCTAAAAATTTTGAGAATGCCCTCAGTTTTCCGCCAACACTTTGAGATGAGGTAGAGCTGCTGTTGAGTTCATCCGCTTGCCGGCGCCTTTTGTTTTCCAGTTCTGTCATGCTTGCCGATAATTGATGATGCTCGTTAGAGGAAGCACTAAGAGATTGGTTGGGAACTTCAGTCATACTTGCATGTCTCCTATGCGTAGAATATTGGCACATCGGATTGTACGCAGCATCCCCTGAAATCTCGTCTTGGTCGATGTCAGAAAGAGCCAGCGATTGGGTCAGGTTGCCAGTCAGGCTAGAATGCCGACTGTTCGTATTGTATTGTCCCAGCGGATTGTAAGCTGATTCGTTCTTAGGGCCTTTATTCAAACTTGCACTTAGTTTCTGAAAAAGAATTGCTTCTGAATCGTCCCCTTCTGCCTTACTGTGATTCATGCTCATGGACCTTTGGCTTGGAACCCCACCGGCACCAACATAGTTTGTGGCATGATCTGTAAAGTTTTCAGGGAGGCTAGCATGTCTTCGAATGGGACCTCTGAAGTTGGGATTGCCTTCCATGCCACCCAAACAACCATCGGCGATTCCTTGATTCTCATCTTTGCCTTTATTCAAACTAGCATCCAACTTGGCGAAAAGAGCCCCAATTTCAATGTCGTCTTCGTCCAAATTTAAATCATTGTTGTTGCCTGTTCTGTCAGATGCAATGCAACTCTTGCTTCTCCTTCTCGGGGGGCGCTGAGAAGTGGGGGGATGTTTAAAACTCTGGCTAAGTTGAGACGCGACGCCACTCTGACTGTGCCCGTTTGTTGGGATACCATCTTCTCCGATGGCATCTGTGCCGGAAACGACCATGATTAGAAAGAAATGATGTGGTACCTTTGGAAGATGAAGCTGGGCTTTGATCCTTTACATCAACGGATGTTGGCCCCTCATTTTGCTGTTGCCAAATTGACTTCAAATGTTATGAACAACCTGACTGCAATAGACTGAAAATTATTTTTCGAAAATATGGAACATATTCCAAAAAACTTTGTCACGATTCGAAAGATGATGTTGTTTCGAAACAAATCCGTCTTTTCAATTTTACACTGTAAGCAGTTTTATCCTTCTTTTGCCCGTCCGCAAGCAGAGTTCTTACCACAAAATGACTAAAAGCCTTCAAAAGCCAGAAAATAGAGAAGCTTCTCTAGAGGAGGGATGGAATTCATAAAAAAGGATCTGATTTTTTAGACAGTTGGCATTATGACTTGAGGACATTTTCAACTAGAAACATCAGTACCTCTAGGTAAGTAGGACCTAGTAGGACGGTATAAATTCCTCCATAGCTAGATTACCTGATGGATGGGGCCTATCTACCAAAGTGTTGTATTTTCCCAACTCAAACTTTTCTTGGCCAACTGGCCACTTAACCATTCAACCAATTGACAAAATTACTTGCAATTAACCTACAGCCGCTGGCAAGAATCAACCTAGCACCTTCAAAAGTTAGTCTGGTGAGCCCAGCCCCCCTTTCGATATAGCCTTGGAGAATTTATGTAGAACATTAATTTCAAAGGGAGCTTTGCCAGACTTAGAATTGAGGCTGCTCTAAGCGTTACATATGGCAAGTTAACACAACACATCATGGTGTAGCTAGCATCATTTCTACATTGTTGCTGTCAAATGAAAGCAATTGGAGGCTTCCATCCCAAAACCAAACAATGATTATTAGGCAGTAACTTCATTTAAACATCAAGCTGCATCAAGGGATTTTCAATTTTATGCACTAAGCTGTCATATTAAGTTCATAATTTTGTTTTTAATTAGCTCCCATTGTCAGACTCTATAGCCATATCACTCATGGTTAAATGAGTGTTTGTCCACCTACTTTGTCTTTTTGAATATGATACATCATTGCCATTGGATTTTTCATCTTTGTCTTTGATTCAAAATCTCTCTGTCATTCAAAACGTTTCACATTGCTCAACTTCTTCTGTTAGTATTTGCAATTCCCTCACATTTGATTGATAGTTTTCTTTGTTGGAACTTCAGCAGTCGGAAGAATCACCTATTCACCCCAAAATGCACATGCTTGGTCTCTGTGATTGGTCTCTGTGATCATAAATTAATCTGTATTATCTTGGGGATTGGACTTGATGAGTGCCTTGCTTCTGCATTGACTTTGCCACTTTTTCTCCAATTTGCGGGACAATTATATGGAAATAGAAGAGTCTTTTGTTCCAAGCCATCTTCACAAATATCAATAGAAAAGGGAATGTATCCTCATCAAATAAAAATAGGCATTATAGTATATTCTCCATATTGAAGAAAATTCTCTGATGCCTCTATTGAGTTGGATTCCTCTTCATTCATCATTGAACTTGACTCCTCAATTTTGGAGGCAGATGCACCAATAATACATTCAAAGGGGTGGAAGAATTAGGGTTTCCCAAGCAAATTTCAAAAGGGATAATGTCCTACAATAACAGTTTGATATCACAGCTGACAATCACTTCAGAAGTCACTTCTTGAGTGGTCAGTCTTGGTTTTGCTTTGCAATAAACTACCTATGATGACAATGTACAAACTGCTTTGACTGCAATCTGGCACAATATAATGAATTGGAGCTATAGACAATGTGAGCATTACTGAAATAGCATCTTCAATGGCTATGAGGATGGAGAACAGATCTATGATCAACATGACAAGCTCTGCAACATTGTGACTTCATCACTGGCCTGGGTAACACAGTGACAACACTCAGTGCACATAGAAGTCATCTTGTGAATCATGTGTTTCTAGCCCCATTACATATCAAAAATTATTGCTCTGCTTTAATAATTTTGTGTCATTAGAGCCATAAATAATAAATTATTAATTCTAATTCCAAAAAATGTGAACTCATATAAAAGAAGGAGAGATCATTTCAAGGAATCTAAAAGTAGATTTCAACTGAATGATGGCAATAGTTTAACAGATTTATTAAAAGATCATGAGTCTTTGCAAGTAGTATCAGAACAACACAGACTTCATTATTTGCCACGAATGACAATGGAGCTGCACCAGACATCAAACAAGAAATAAAGAGTAAGTAGCAAGTAGTAGCAAGTAGTACTAGCAAGCCGTTGTGTTCTTATCACTCAACCATTGGCCATTGTCATGGCTTCTGTTGTTTCAGGTGTGAATCATCATTGGCCCAGACTTAAACCCATAATAGGATTTTGTGAAAAAATGAGGAAAAAATGCTATTAGCCTGATTTTTAGAAGTTATGATTTGTATGATTGGTATGTTTTTGTATATGTACGATATTTACTGAAAAACACTTTTTTACAGAGCCGAGTCATAGTGTTGGGTATCCTCTACAGTTAAGTATGAAAAAATCGTAAATTTAAAATACTACTAAAAATGAGATGTGATGTACCCTATCCAATACTGGTGAAAAGGTACCCGGTACACACATTTTTTCCAGGTATGTTTTATCAGCTGTTTAACAGTATAAATTAGTTTTAATGTTGTAGGAATACAACGTACCCCTACCTTTTAGAGGTTCTCATGAAAAAATGACTCCCATGAACAAATGCCCCATTTTAGCTGAATGTGTGAGTGGGCTACCATAGTATTTATTGCTTCAATGCAGTTCAATGACAAAAAAAATAGGAGTAATAAACAACATGGACTCGCATGTCGCTTGGACCGGACACACCGTTTGTCGCATCAGACTACAATATGGTACTACCATGTCCTTTGGCAACGTATGTTCGATTAGTATATGACGTGTCAAATGAAAACAAAACCACCAAAATAGTTTTAGATTTACCTTAACCACAGTAAAGAATTTTTGGACAGTCAGACGGTGTAAGCTAGAGCAAAATTCTCAACAACTCCAAAAAAAGCAGATAAAAATGTTGAAATATCAGAAAATATCGCCAAATACAAATATGTAGGGAAAATTTTTTTGGTCTGACATCACGAGATTTCAGACATTTTTTAATGTTAATTAAGGAAATTAGCATTTCCTACTCACAAATTACAGGATATCCACCGCCAAATTGTTTCTAAAAGGTACTATAGTACCATATGGCTTTTTTGTTCAGCAACAATATAGTACCAGCCTATTGTTTGTTCCTGTCTGTACTGGGATAAATCCAATAGCCTGGAGCAAATAATAATAATAACAATAATGTTGTGATTGGCATAGAATTTACCAAAATATTGAGATGGAGATCTAAGCTTGCTCTCTCTAGATAAAAAGATAAAAAATATTTGAGGTATGGCATGGTGGTATGGTATGGTATGGTAGTAGATACCTGCCTAGCTAGGCACAATTCCAAGCAGGTCTACCCAGCGTAGTATAGGTTCACAATATTACTGGGAGTAACAATATTTTTTTCGAGAATAATTGTATGTATGGTATTAGTATTTAACTACCTTATTTTTCAAATATTTCTCTTTTGCTTCTCAAATATTATTTCAGTCTAATGAATATCATAAAAAGGCCATAATTTTTCGATACACATGTATTTATTGGCATTCCGTCACCTCATCGTCTTTTCAGCGACTGACCTTTGCTTGGCCAACAAAATTGTCAAAAAAATGTTTGACCCGCCACTGCTCACCATGCCAAAAAAGCTAGGAAGCCGCCACTCAATCCCCATTGGACGAGTGGTTCATTAGTGGTATGAAGCCAACAGTTGGCTCCAGAGCGATGTAACTGATAGGTGCATTTCAATGCAGTTGGCAAGCACTAGTCTTCAATACATCGCCCTGGCTCCCACTGTGGCGCTCACAATCAGTATTAGCCCACACAAATTCATGACGCGGCCCATTTGACGCCGTCACTGTCATTTTCAATCCAGAATTCTTCATTTCAATCATTCCAAGCTCACTCCAACCCTTCTCAACCTCTCTTGGCTCTCCATCCGACATTGCAACACCACTACAATGGAAACATCGCAGCAATAAACAAGAACTATCTTAACTTGCTGATTGTTAGGTCATCTTGAGCTGCCTGGGGTGCTGCCGATCCACGTCGTTCCCATTGTCGGTCAATTGTAAATTGTCCAATTTTTATTATTGGAGGGTTTGGTTGAAATATCTAGTGGCGTCATCCTCATTGGCCTTGGGAGAAGCTATCAACACCCTCCAACTGTTTAACCATCCTTATCCATCGACTCTGACAGTGTTTGCGCATGGTTGAAGCCCTGTCTTCTATCTAAGCACATGTCCTTCAGATTATTGTGGAACGGATTTTTATTGAAAATGTGTGTGGGATTGATAGCCTACAAAGAGTTGAGCCCCATGACATGAAGATTAATCAACAACATCTAACAATATTTCAAAGAAACCATGACATCAAAATTATATCAACACAATACAAAAACTCAGTGAGTACGAAATTCTTTTTTCAACTTTTTCTTGGATTTCAATTGAAATTGTGTCTTCTTACCTCGTTTCATTTTAACTTTCAGTAATAAACACCATCACAGATTGGCATTGCCAATATTCATTGTTTTAACTATCATTCAATCATATTTGGTGGGTACATTCAAAATTTTAATTTTAGTTGTGAATATTCCATTGCAGTATTCTTTTTCTCATACAATTTGTTCCTTCATCCCTTTCTAGGCTCCAATGAACACTCAGAAAAGCAAAAGGAGCATGAGGAAAGATGCTGCTGCTCCTCCACCTCCTCAAGAAGCAACAGTAGAAGCCATGGAAGTGAGGAGGGCATTTGTGGAATTTTTGTTCCGTTCACATGACCTTGTCACCAAGCCTTATTGATTTACAATTTGGGGGAGTGCTGGAAAAGCCTGCTTCAGCACCTCACCCTGACTTCAAGAAGTTATAGCGCGTTTCTTTTGACTGGCAAATTTGTTCAAATCAAAGGCAAGAAGGTACTCTTCCAGCCACAGGCATGGAAAGACTTTTAGAAAAGTGTTGCCTTCATCCTTTTGGAAAACTGAAGCTAGGATGTGCGGAGCACACAGGAGGAAAGGTTCTTGTCAAGGCCATGAAGAAAAGGCCTTGCAATACACCTCCATTGGATCGCAATGGAAGATATGAACACTTAGAAATGCTTCAAATTGGAAGGGAGAGAGCAGATTAATCAACGACTGCAGCAGGGCAACTCTCAAGTGGACAAGATCCACCTCTTTTTGTGTACAAGGTTCGGCTCATCCAGCAAAAATTTGTTTGCAAGATCCACCCTTTTTGCTTGCAACTCTATGATGACCCAAGATCAATTTGGTTCAGAAGTGGGTTCTTTTAGATTTCCTGAGTGAGGACATTACAAATTACTTCGCAGACAAGGAACCAGACAACAAGTCTGGTCAAGCCAATTCAACAAATGCAAATGGAATGGATGAGCCGAATACAGTGGATGGGAATTGTGATGGGATTGCAGCAGCTGGATGCAGTACAAGTACAACAGATAAAACACATGGAGGCGGTGAAGGGATTGTGGCTGCTGGAGGTGGTGCAGCAACTGTGGTTGGAGGAGGCGGCCCAGTAGATGATATGGTTAGAGGAGGCGTAAAGATTTGTGACTGGCGTAGTAGATGATACAGCTTGCGGCAGTGTAGGGATTGTGTCTGCCAGAGGTGGTGCAGACGCTGCAGCAGATGGAGGCAGTGTACCAACTGTGGCTGCTCCAGGAGGGGAACTAAATGATGCGACATGATGTGGTGTGGCAATTGCAGCATATGGAGACAGTGTATGGAGTGTTGCTGCTGAAGGAGGTGAACTAAGTGATGTGACTGGAGGTGGGTTGACAATTGCTGCAGCTGGAGACAGTGCACCATCTATTGCTGCTGAAGGAGGTGCAATAGATAATGTTGTGCGGACACAGAAGTGTGCCCATGGGCCAACAGAAGCCCATCGCGTGAAGTATCCTCTATTATTGTCTCTGTCCATTGATGTTTTTGATGCAGCAATCCGTGTCATGATTTAATACTTTGATTTTGATCTTTTAAATGTTTGTCTCACAATTCATTCTTTTAAATGTTAAACAGGAGAAGATGAGATTGACCAAATCATCAAATGGAACAGCAGAAATGCACTCCTGAAAGAATTTGTTCTCTACAAGCAAGAGATAGGGGAAGAGCTATTGTTCATCAACAACCACCGGAAGACAAGACTGATGGTTGTGTCAGAGGATCCTAGTGTCTGGATGCCTGATCTCATCCAAGAGGCTGGAGAAGGGAACGTTGTACACTCATTGGTGAATCATTTGTTCACAAACCACGAAGATCTCTTTCTACATGAGATGCGAGAGCTTTGCAGCTCAAAAAAAGTATTCACTGGTTTGTCTGACAGTGACATAACTATTTTGCTTGATTATATTTGTACTAATCATGGTGAAGTCTTGTACAGTCATCTCAGGAACAATAGGTTATTGCCCAACGTAATGGATGAGTATGCTGTGGCGGCAACTATCAAAGAGGCAAATGTATCTGCCAACCAATGGAGGATAATTGAGTGATTCCTTTGGATGTTCTTAGGGATGAAGGTCTGCGTATCTGAATTAAAAAGGTATAAAATAGGAAACAACCCCGGTGAAGTCTACTATGACCAGTGCAACTACCAGCACACAGAAGGAGCAAGGAAGGAGTGTGTCAAATTCTGGTGGAAAGACACTTAAGATGAAGTCATTTGTCGGCTAACAAGGCTGATTCAAGGTAAGGGTCTGAATGCATCCAATATAAAAGATGTGAATGTGGTGAGTGCTGGTGACCATGGCCAGAAAAAGTTTAGATTTGTGATGAAACTTATAGTTATGATGGAAGATGGGGAATGTTTCAAGCATGTGTTTTCTGCTGGTGATATGTTATGCAAAAAGGACACAGGTGACTTGCTGAAGGTCACTTTGTTTCCCCATCTCAAGCATGGAATTGATTATATATTGTTGAGAACGATTTGACTTTTTATTCAAAAGGTGGATGAAACCACCAACACTGTCAAGGATGTGCAACAAACACTTGCTGCTCAAGTGTTAAAATGCACCTCCCTCAACTGCAACGCCCTCCGTCGCAAGTTTCAAAAATCCCTTGCACTAGCCCTCCCCATCATTGCAAAGGGTTTCTTGGCAAAGAGCAATGTCGAGAACTACCCGCCCCATCGAGTTGTCTCTGATCTACTAGAGAGAGATGCTGATGAGGCAATTGGGTACCTCAAGATCAGCACGGACGACTTTGTTAAACTCTACAAAGAAGTCCATGCCGATTCCTTCCCCCCACCCAAGCCTACACCACCACCTGCAGGAAATGATGTGGGAGCAACAGCACCCGCTGCTGCAACAGCTGCCGCTGTTGCCAACAGCGGTGCCCCGCTACCATCCTTTGGCCTCAAAACACCTGACCATCAACGCGCAATCGCAGAGACCTTGGCAGGTCTGTCCCAGATGGCCTTCACCTTCACCCAGGAGCACATCACCACCCCCGCAGGAGCCACCACTGGTTTCGTACGTCATTCTTCAACTGCTGCAACCGTCACGCCCCAAATTACCGATGGAACATCGCATGGACCAGGCGATTCCCCCAACGGCGCCAATGGCGAAAATAATTCGGACGAGACTGAAGATGCCAACAATGATGCGGTAATGGAGGGAGGGGGAACAGAGAATCTCCAAGAGAGCGACAATACCGGTGCTCTCATTGGGGCTCGCTCTGTCATCCTTGATCAAGTCAAAGCCACAATCATTCAGGCTTTTGTAACAAGTATCAAAATCTTCTGTCATCAAGTTAGTGCAAACGGCCAAGCCGCTCGCATTAAAAAGGCCCTGGACTTCGACAGCCTTGACAGCCTTGCTGACAAAGTCATGTCCATCGTTGG
>JALLOT010000112.1:0-27144 GCA_036939595.1 Thalassiosira livingstoniorum | reverse complement strand
GTGCAAATTGTCAGTTTTGGGAAGACAACTGGCGTCCAGCCCAAGGCACTAGGGTCTACTTTCATAAATGTGGACGGTGTTTGAAAGTACATTGTGAGTGACATGTCTATTAAAACTTTGGTTTTTCTTATTCTCTTCTCAAGTGCTCCACCGCTACCTTTTTTACTCCGTGTAGAGTGCTCCTCAAAATGCCGTAACGTACACTGGAAACAGCACAAAAAAACATGCAAGGCAAAGAATAGCTCTTAATTGTGCTGTATTTTGTTTTGTTGCCTTGATTTAGGTCTGTCGCGCTGGCCTGTGATGTAAAAATTGGTGTTCGGGGCACTCATGGGTGGACGAAAAATTAGCAGTGACAAAGGCTCGGGGAATAATCAGAGACATTGTATCGATAGCTGTATCGTAAATCTAATTGTGTTTACGAATTCTATTATATTTTCTTTTTCTTTCTGCAATTTGTTAAAACCAAAGTTTCGTCGAAATCAAACAGTACCCGAAATTCAAGGTAATCCCAAGGCACCAAAGCCCCCGCACAAAACGTCGGCAACACCACCCACGACAACCCCATCTCCCGCCACCACTTCCCTCCATCCCCTCCCCGCCAATCCCACACCTACCACGATCCAACTCGGCAACACGAAAGGCATCTCTTCGAAAGTCATATCCGACCCCCGAGTGATTTCTTTGGCGGTGGCCAGCCCCCCCAAAAATGCTTGGAAATAGCCGTTGATGAAGTCGGCGAGTTGGGTGAGGTCGGATTTGGTTTGGAGGAAGAGCTCGTAAAGGATAACCCCGGGGGTTTGTTGGAGGGTGTGTTGGGCTTTGGGGTAGGTGCACATGGCGGCGGAGAAGAGGGTCGCGGTTCGGTCGCAGATTTTGTAGGAACGTTGGCCGACTTGTTGGAATTGGTGGGTTAGTTCTTTGGCGGATTCGATTTGGTTTCGGAGTTCCTGGGTGAGAGTTTGTGGGGATGTGAGGCGGTGGGGTTGGTAAAATTTGGTAATGTTGGAATGAGATCAAGAACTGGTTCGCAGGAGTTAGGCAATGGATGAAATTTGAATTCGTCATGTTTTCTGTAAACTCTTACCTCGAGGCTCATTTCGGCAGTGGTGGCAGTGTCATCCAATTTCGTGACGCCTTTGGCAACGAGCAACACTGAAAGTACAAACAATAACACCGTGGCAATTAGAAATGATGCGCAACTGGAAGTATTTCCGACCAGCCAAGATCATTCCTCAATCCTATTCCACCTCATTTTACTGATTCTGGAATTGAGCATCAACTAAAGTCAACTGAACCTCCAATGAAAAGAAAAAAGTAATCCTAACTAATTGTACACTATAGTAAATTCTATTATACCCTCCAAAACTAATGTCCAGGTGTAGTGATCACTGAAACTGTTCCTGTGTCCATCCTCGCCCAAGAGTTTGCCCTTAGTGATGCTAATCAAAAGCGATCAAATCGCCATCATCCAAAGCAGAGCTCTTCTTCGGAAACAATGCCGCGCCTATGCAATCAATGACAACTTCTCTGCTACTAGACCTCTCCACTTCCAAGTCATTCGCATCACCGCGGCCTCCACCATCGCCACCATCGCCCCCATCGACACCCACCGCTGATCCAGATAGTAGATCTGCCGCAACAACCATCTCGCCATTATCATACATCTGTCTCGCCCTTGCGGGAACATATTGCCTACCGCCTTTCGTCCCTTCTTCCAAATTAGTAGAATTTGGATCCACAAAAGTCAACAAATTCTCATTCCATAACTTTCGATGATCGCTCTCTTCGACAAAGAAACGATGGTCAATGGTTTTACCGAGTCCTTCCAGTAGTTTGCCATCGTGGGCGTTTTCAGGATGGAGGTCTTCGATCCATTCTTGATAGGTAGCATTGGGTCTGCAAGAGAAAAAGAAAACAAAAATTGAATGATGAGTCTCTGTAAACTTCAGGAATTTTACAGCCGACCAAAAGTCGAATAACTCCAACAAGAAAAATGACAAACGGAAAACCTACCTCTCTCGAATAAACTCCAACAAATGATCCCTCGTCTCCCTCATACAAATCTCCTCCGCCTCCTTCTTCATCTGCATCATCTCCTCCATCTCCCTCTCATACTCCAACTTCCTCCTTTCCCTCTCCCTCTCCAATTCCACCCTCTGCATTTCCCTCTGCATTTCCCTCTGCGCCTCCGCTTCCTCCATATCCAAATTCATCGCGTTGAGTTTCTCCGCCAGTTGCAAGTCACGCAGAGGTTTGAGTGCCAGAGAGGACACGTTGGATAGGGCGGTTATGGCGGTTACGGCATGGGCGGTGGCATCCCGCGTGAAATTGAGGGCGGATCCGACTTGTTTTTTAATGTTTTCTCCGTCGGAGTGGGTTCGCTCGCGTGGGATTCGGGGAATGGTAGCTGGATCTGAAACATTTGCAACGCCATCACCGTGGGTTGCAATCTGTGCATTGGTTTGAGGCCGTTCGGGACTTTGAAAGTGGGAAAAAAAGTGTTTGACTCGATCTTCCGATCTGGTCCTTGGCCTAGGTGACTCAAGTGATGCGTTGGAGGTGGTGGAGGCATTGGAGGTATTGGAGGTATTGGAGGCATTGACATCGTGAGTACTTTGTGCGTGTTTGTCAAAGAAACGATGCCATGGATCAATGTCACTCCATGACAAAGAGGGTGCCTTTCTTGCTACTTGCTCAACTTGCCCCACGCTATCCCCACTTTCGTTGATGTCATTGATGTCACCTCCCAAAGCTGGAACGAATGCCCGTCCTTCCACAGAAGAGAAGTCGGCGCCACTGTTGGCATTGCTCGATGGACATAGTCCTAACTTCAAATTGTCATTCCAAAGCATACGAAATTCAGAGTCCTTTGCGTAGAAATTTTCATACAACAGATCATCGTCTCCTCCATCACCTGCATTTTCCACGCCACTAGTTTCCCCTGCATTACCATGATTGCTTTGATTGGTTTCAGTGCCCTTGCTATCATTGGACCCACCAGATCCATTAGATCCATTCAAGCCAGAACCATTCAAGCCACCCAGCAACAAAAACTCAATGAAATCCTCATACGACCCAGTGGGATTCGAAGTCACAAATCGTTCCAATGCCTCGTACCTCCGACTGATGCGTCGGCATGCCTCGTTGGATTGGAGTTTCATTCGTTCGAGTTCGGCTAGCTCTGCTTGTTCTGCTTCTTGTTTTTGGAGGCGGATTGCAATTTGTTCGTCGTCCAGTTGAAAGGGTTGAGATGTTTGAGAGGGTTGAGAGGGTGGAGACGGTGGAAATGGTTGAGAGGATTGAGACGATTGCGTCTCATTCATTTCTATTGGATGATGTGATGGTTTAGTTTGAGTTGGAGTTTGCCCTGCTCGCTCTGTCGCTACGGTCGTCGCCTGAGACTGTGATGAGAGTAAAAAATCCGGTTCTGAAAATTGCACATGCGGACGTGAGTTGGCGACTGGATGAACTTTGTGTTCGTCACTCGCAGCGTCGGATCCAATCCTTTCTTTGTTTTCTCCTTTCCGGTCATCTTGCACACAAAGCTCCCCATCGGACATTCCTCGCTCTCGCTCTCCCTCTCGCTTTTGCTTTCCCTCTCCTACTCCAACCCCCACTCCCACCTCTTCTCCATGCCTCAACCCCTGTTCCCTCTGCAGCCGATCCATCTCCTCAAGCTGCCTCCTCAATCGATCCGTCTCACTCAATCGTCTTTCTCGTCTCTCTTCCGATATCTCTTTTTCACTATTCGTTGAGTTCGTTGAGTTCATGGCATTGAATCGTTCGGCAAATGATCCGAATTGAGTTCCAAATTGAGTTCCAATCGTGCCCACAGTGGATACCACCTGCGACCCCAACTGCGACCCTATAGTTTTGAGGCGGGAGTTGAAAAACTGCATGGATTCTGTGCCAGGTCTTGTTTTGTTCGGGTGGAAATTTTGAGGGTTAAGAGGGTTATGAGGGTTAGGTTCATTGGATTTGTGAGAGGAGGATGGGAGTGGATGAGATTGCTGAGATTGCGGAGATTGCCGTGACTGATGAGAGTGCTGCAAGCTTTGTCTTTGGGGAAAATCAACTAGCAAGTCTTGACTCGAAGAATGATTTTGTTGTGGAGCATGGGATTGTGGCTCATGCGGCTCCTGTTCCTCGGAGGAGGACGAAGTGGAGGAACGAGAGATGGTGGTATTGGTTTCCGTGGATGGAACTTGAGATATTCTCGTTTCGTTGTAATTTTCTTTCGATGCCTCTGGGGGGGCATTATCGTTACCATTTGCTGCTGTGATTGCCCTCGATTCATTTGGCATTTGTTGTGTTTTGGCTTTTCCCGTTGCAGTTTCATTTCCATTACGCGTTGTGCCTGCTGCATTCACTGGTGTGGATGTGGCAGTGGATGCCGTTCGAAGCACCGATAATAATTCAGAAGAGCATTCGTGAGTCCCGCCAACGTGGCATAATACGGAGGATCGAGAGGAGTGATTGCTTTGATTGCTTTGGGAGGAGGATTGAGAGGATCCATACCCATTGTCGTTGGAAATAGATCGTTTCCCTCCATGTGTGGAAATTGCAGCGGTTCCAGTGGTCAATTTCGAAGTAGTCGAAGTAGTCTTTCTAGAGTTCGGTTGTTTTGGGGGCTGGTGTGCCTCAATTGCCCCAATTGCCCCATTCGCCCCATTCGCCCCATTCGCCTGGGGTTGGGGTTGGGGCGGACGAAACAGGTGTTGAAAGTTATCACGTGCCATCGCTGAATCTTGAATCTTGATTGACAAATCGCATGGGATGGAGGATGGAGGTGTGCGGTTTCTGATGAATTGGAGTGAGAAGTTGTTAGTGATGCGGTGGTATTGTAGCAATTGCAGGATCAAAGTTGATCGCTATTGTTTTTGTAGTTGTCCTTGGTTGGTAGTTGGTAGAAGGATCAATCGTGACACCCAGACAGAAATCGGAAATTGCCATTGTGAAAAATTATCAATAGAGATTGTGTCGGGGGCGGGCGGGAGCAGGTCAGTCGTGGTGTTGGTGTTGGTCCTGAGCTGAGTCCTGAGCTGTCCTGAGTCCTGTCAGCTGTCAGTCTGTGAATGGTCGTGATTCGTGATCTTTGAAAAATAAAACTCCCTCTGTCTAACATAAAAAGTCGAAATTGTTTCAAAAGGAGGGATGAAGCGCTAAGTATGTACTTATGTTTGTCGCAGAAAAATCTGATTATCCAAATTAGATTCTTCTCTTCAAGACCTCTTCATTGATGAATGACAACCTGGCTGGGGGTGACTCCATGGCATCATGGTCTAAATTGCGGTTAAAAATGCCGCCACCACCACAAAACCCATACAACTTCTGATTTCACAATGGCAAAGCTGCAACCGCCACTTCCAATGCAATGGGCAACTAGTGTCAGTTGTTTCTGATATACCATGCACTTGGTTGGGTCAGAAATGGCCAAGAACTTAGTACTATTGGATGTAATGGTGGCGAAATGATGACGGCAGATGACGATCAGCATGGTATTGTTCTCTGTCAATACCAGGCCTGCCGTCACTGTCAGAACCGTTGACTCCATAGACAGTCAATAAAGTCAACAATGTGTGCCACAATTTCGTCGTTTTGTCCGTTAAGGCAATTGTATCTTTTGAGGCTTTTGCCATGGTTGACAGGTCTGCCGAGCATTGCCGTAATTGGAGGTGCATTGCTCATCACAGTAGCTGGAAGAATAGGACTTAGTATTGAAATTCCGCCTTTTTTATGTAGGACAGAGGGAGTAATAAAAATTCAAACTTCTTCATATGTATTACTCCTTCTGTCCTACATAAAATGGACTTTTTGTTTTGATCAAGTCCCACATAAAAAGGACTATTTTTGTTTACCAGTTCCTATTGTTCTGGCTATGGTGCTGCCAATGCTTGATGATTGATGATGGCTGATTCCTCTTCCACCATGGTGCTGCTCAACAAAATTCTCCCCTCATTGCAGAAGCCTCTGCAAAAACAACAGCATTATAAACCAACAATGTACAATCTCCACACGTCGCCGTCGACCTCATAGTCCCTCTATGGGGTCTATGCCTTTGACTGCAATGATTGGTCAAGTATCTGCCAAGTACAACACCATCATTGACCACCTTCTGCCGCCACCATCACAACACCATGATGTCCAATATGCATGGCTAAGTTTTTTCCTATTTGTCTGTTGCATTGGAAGTGGCAACGGCGTCTTTGCCATTGGGAGAGCAGAAGTTGTATCCATTTCATGGTGGTGGCGGCATTTTTAACCGCCATTTACACCATGATGTGATGAAGATACCCCCAGGATGTCATACATCAAGAAAAAGGTCTTGAAGAGAAGAATCTGATTTTTGGATAATCAGATTTTTCTCTGACAAATATTGACCTTAATTCTGCTGTATGAAGTAAATAGTCCTTTTTATGTAAGACAGAGGTAGTAAGTAAGTGGGTAGAGGTCGCCATTGTAGTATGTATTATGATTGATGTATTTACCACTAGCGCTGCACTTAGCGAGCGCGCGGAGGAAGTCCACTTAGATCCCGTAATTTAATACGTGTTCCTATTTACAATTCAAAACACAAATTTGGCGAGACATGCTTTCAAAATGCCAATCAAACCAGACATGAAACAAGAATAGAATACAGAGAGACTCAAATATTCCCCGTTCGAAACGAAAAGGGATAATTATTTCAATTTAAATGACTATACAAACGACATCTCGGTAGTAAAATCTTCAATATATTTTACGTATGTACGTGAGTTTCTTACTGAACGTCCAATTAAGTTTTCAAGTAGACTTTGATTTGTCACTGATTTGAAAATCGTGAGAAATTTTCCCAGCAAAAAAGATGTTGTGGGGGGGCGAGAGTTTTGCAAGGTTTCAAGGAAAACAAGCAAAGCTTGAGAGTTTGGACGGAAAAAATAGAATCACGTCCATCTCAACTAACCCAAGAGTTCCATCATTTCTCTACTACAATATTGCAGAGGCAAGAGTAACCAAGGGCTCGCAAAGCAGACTTAATTCGGATAAAGTCTGATCCCCTGGTCTGATCCAGTTTGATCTCAGTTGACAAAAAGAAGTTAGAAAAGGGTCACGCGAGAACTTACGAGAACGATGGTGCCGTCTACCCCTGATCTTCGCAGCGACACCCACCACGAACACCACGAACAGGATACCGACGATACCGACAATCTACACCTGGATGCAATGTCCTTGACCAACGACACCTCAGACACCAACGACACCCCAGACACCTCCGACGAGATAGTTACAACCCCAACGAAATTGGACGCGGATTCCTGCTCCAAGACGATTGACGATGCGGTCACGGATGCAACTACGGATGCAACTACGAATGAAACCACGGATGCCACCACAGATGCAACAGGTCCCGATGCCGAGGAACATGTAAGCAATGTGAGCAATGTGAGCAAGTCGGCATTGCCTCCGTCAGAGCAGATGGTCTCGGCGGTCTCGGTAACCCCATTAACCCCCCCAGCATCATCAGAATCATCAGCATCCTCTGCCGCGCCTACCACTGACATGACTGAAACGACGGAAACGTTGTCTGGAGCTACGGGAGAGGCAGTTGGAAAAGGTGACAGCGGGGTCAGCGGGGTATCATCATCACAGACTTCGGAGATGGTCGGCAGTGAGGGCGCAGCGGAGGAGTCATGCGACAAAGTGACAAACATTGGCGAAGAGGCAGTGGCCGACAAACTGGACAACGCTGGCATCGGTGAAAGCAGAGATGACGACCGGGAACACGATTTAAAAACTAGCATCCAAGTTGAAATTTCTTCGGATGCGTTGGAGAATGGAGCGGATGGAGCGGAAACCATGCCATCCCCCGCCCATTCCAACCCTCAGGGCGGCACATCTGCCCTACAGCCCCCCGAATCTCCAAAGTTTGAACCCGTGCCTGTCCTCCACAACATACCCTTGCCAGAATTAAATCTTGCTCCTGAGGGTGAAACAAATGCGAATGACACCATGGAGGACATGAACGATGAGGGATTTGTCAATGTGGAACTTATCTCGCCGAAGAATTCTCTCCCGCAAGATGCCAGTGCTGCCAGTGCTGCCAATGCTGCTTCGGCACCCAACGCATCGTATAACTCGTATGATCATGTGCAGCAGCATAATCTACAGCACCATCACCAACAGCAACGATATCATCAAGATCCAATGCACCACACCAGTCATAACAACAATGAGATCTCCCCACCACGAATGGATCTCATGGAACCCATAGAACAAACCCACTTATCCCCCGACCACAATCCTCAATCAAACCAGTCAAACTGCCACCAACAAAACATGCAACAATTCCAACAATTCCAACCACAGCCACAACAGACACAACAGACACAACACACCCGAAAAAAGAAAAATATCCATCATCCCCTCTTATCACTCACCAAAAGCAGTCTGTCCAAAATACCATGGGACAGAGTGGTACAAATGGGATCGGCGTGCGATTTCTTCATGAATTGCAAGTATAGTATGAGGCAGGTGGAGGATGAGGTGAGGGAAGAGGGGAGGGATTGTGGGAATGGGTCCATCGCATCCATTGCCGGGGACCAATTGCCGTATTTGCAGGAGGGGTATGGGGATCATGGGGAGCATGGAGCGCAGGGAGATCAATCTCAAGAGTGTGGCCCGTTTACCCCCGGGTGTGGGGATGATTTGACCTACGGTGAGGATGTCGAAGTGGGATGCGACGAGGACGACTTTCCCGAAATTGGATTGGATTGTTGTTCCATGCTGGATGAAGAGATTGAGGAGGTGGTGGATGTGGTGGATGTGCAGGTGGGGCAGAATCGTCCAAAGATTAAGTTGGCGGGGGAGCAGCAGCATCATCAGAATCAACAACATCAACAACATCAGCAGCATCAGCATCTATCAACAAGTGGGACTCATGGAGAGAATGAGGCAGATGGTTCTCGAGAGGAAGAAGAAATCAACTTTGTTGGTAATGAGAAGGAAGAAGAGATGGTGAATCTCCTATCCAAATCGGAAGAAGACAAAGTCACCAGGAACACAGTGAGTCAAGAAGGATTGTACGTGAATCTTGTCTCCAAGGAGCAAAAGGCAGAAGGGCATTGGAGGAATATGAATCCCACTCTGGATATGATGTTGTACCGACAGTTTTACGATGACTAAATTTGTTGTTTGAGTTAGATGGTGGACTAGGTCGCTTTGTCGGCTGGTAGATCGCAGTGTTCCATCTGTGTAGTGATAGAGAGATGGAGTACAGTGAGGCGTCAGAAATTGGAGGTTGTTTACGGGAAATAATGAAATGTGCATGTTGGCCTGTTGGCTCGTGCCTTCATTTTTCTGTTTTTTCATTCTGTATATTTTACATTGTCTCTTAAAATAAAAATGAACATGGTAAATAAGTAAAACAGACAAGGCTGATGCACACCTGAAGGAGCACCTTGGAAGTGGATATGTGTTTAATTTGTCTGACGTTGAATTGAAATGATTTTTATTGGTTTTCGCAGTGTTCATGAATTGAAACCATACTTACTAGTTTTTACTGTGACATTTTAATTTCAGCGAAATTACCAAGATGCAGGTGTCTATAATTTATCATGCCCACCTTGGTTTTTTCACTGATCGTTTACTGTTATATACTTTTTGGAGTCTTCTCAAACTCAAAAATAATTTTTGGTCATCCACTCTAGGTTTTCTGTTCACCTCCATTGATATCATCATGATAATTATGGGAGGTGTCTGGAAGAAATGCCTGAAAAATAAACTGGTTTGACAGAGGACGAGAGAAAGCCTTTTTTTAAGTCAGCAATATGAGCTAAAATGAAAATCAAAGGGTTTGAAGTACCAGAAGTAGTCAAGAAAATGAAGCAGGCTCACACGGGCAAGAAAGTTGCTAATGATGCCAAGAACAACATGAACACATGAAGCCATGGCTAAACATGCTTAAAATCTCAAAGGAAGAGGAGCATCAGCAAACCAGGGATGAGGTGAAAAAAAAACAGTGGTAAACTCTCTCACCAATTCAAAAGATGTCTTGACAGGCAAATTCTGTTGATCTAACAAAGAAAAAGATGATTATTGTGTCGTGCATCAATATCCATCTCTCAGAGCTGAAGCTTCCTGAGTATATTATGAGTTTGAAAATAATGGTGGTGGTGATGAGTGATTTTACAGCATTGTCATTGCTAAAGCTGATCAGTGCAGCACTAAAACACATTGAACAAGGTCAGCCAAAGGCTTTGACCCCTCCATGATTTAAAAAAATCAAATTTGAAGTCAATGAATATAGTATGTGTTTCTGCATGGCAAATCAAAAGGGGAAATTTTTCCAAGTAGCAACGCAACAGTAATCGATGATCAAAATCTTCAATTACTGGATAGAAAAATTCAAGCTTGGATGTCATCAAAGACAGTGTGTCTGCTGACTTAACCCATTTTTGTGCTCAAACCTGCTCAAACTCAAGGTTGTGAGATCTTGGGACATATACTAATTCATCATTATGTTTTTTCCTCTTACTGATTGTAATAATGAGACACAAAGTTTTTTTGTGTGTGTGAATTTTCCTTGAGCATACTGATATTTCCTTTGACTCTTCTCTCCATTTGAGAATAGCAGTTACTAATCCTAGGGTACAAACTAGAAATAGGAAGGCACTACTAGGGAGGCACTCTAATTTGGATAAAAGAAAAGTGGCTAAGTAGGTGCATTACTTAGACTAGTATTTGTACCTGGGTTTAGTTGTTTATCCAAAAGACATGGGTTATGATGTGTCCATTTCTTGCATGTCTATGCAACAGTTTGAGTCATAAGGTCTGCCCTAGGGGTTATCATGTGTGTTGAATCCAGTAACAGTATCTGCTTCATATGACAGACCCAGTTTACCTTTCCATGTGGAAATGGAGTCTCCAATGAGGCAGCTGCTTTAGGCAGGATGGTTGTGATGCACCCATTGTCAAAACTATTGCCCATATTCTTGGCCTTTGAAGTAATTGCACACTAAGCAGAGCTCCTTCTCCACAGCAATTAGAACAGGCTTGATGGATGAAGAAAAACACCATTTTGAATTGGTCCTAGTGAGAGAATCATGGAGGTGATTGGGCAGAAATCTTGACAAACTTCTGACACTACCCAAGAGCAAGCAATTTCTCAGGTGGTGAAAGCATAACATGACATGGCAAACAACTACTAATTAATCACAAGACTCATACTGCCACTGTGTTATTGCAGTCTTATTTGCCAGATAANCAAGATTCTTGAGAGTACTCATCAATTGCATCTTGCACTCCACCCACCACACTGCACTGCACTGTAAATTGTTTTGTTTTCTTTTTGAGAAGCATTAGAAGACAGTACTATTATCAAGTTTGACAATTGACATTTGTGACTTATTTGGTATGTCACAAACAAATTCTAGATAGTCTTCCTCAATCTGGTCTTCCCACAGCTCCAAATTATATCCACTATCTATAATTTTGTTCATCAGTGATGACAACCAAATCCAGATACTTGCAGCCAGCAAAAATATCTGTTGAAAAAGGATTGGCTTCAAATCTTTGTCTTCTTTCAATATTATGATGAGATCATTAATTAAATACTGCTTGCATTTCATTGCATCAGTGAAAAGAAACAACCACTTCTTTGCCTATGCTAAACCATAGACTGCTAATGTTGCACTCTACACAACATACAGATAATGAAAGAAGTATGGTAACAGCAAATAAATGACTAGCACAGAACAAAATTTAATGGTCATGAAGTCACACATCCCCTTAGCATGAGCAACCATGTTTGCTGATACAGCTGTTGGATGTGCTCAAATAGCAAGCTGCCTAAGAGACTAATGTACCCTGTCTGCTTTTTGATGATCAAGTTTTGTTATTGAATATGAAGTGAGTTGCATCCTTAATTTCTATTTGCTTGAAGTAGTCAGCCTACATTTTCTCCAAATGACCTTTAAATTTAACAGGTTCTAGCCTCTTGTGTTCCAAAACTTGTGAATCTGATTTCATTGATGAAGCCTGTAATTTGATTATTGCTTTCATTGAATCCACTAGTATTAAAGTCTTGGTTGAACATGTATCATGCTTCTTTACCTACTTTGACATCACCACATTTTTCTTTTGATCTTCTTTTTGAAGTTTCTCCTCTGACTTTGCAACAGAAAGGCTACTATCTTTTTGTTGCTTCAGAACATGCTTTTGAGAAGAAGCTTCATCAGCCATTTGATTGATTTTATCAGACCATATTCTGTATTGTTCTTGTTGTCTGGCTTTTGCTACAACTTCTAATCCCCCCACATTCTCCCATAATTTCCATTCCCACTTCTTGTTCAACTTCTTAAACTCTGAAGAATGAATTTTCAACAAGATCTCAATTTCCAACTTGTGTTGTTTTTTTACTCATTCAGCATCTTATTGTAACATCAAACTTCTTCTCAAGACCACCCTAATGTTTTTTTTCATTTACCAGACAGACAGAGAGCATAGTTTTGCCCTTAACATGTCCATTTGATCAGAACCTTTTCAAGCTGTTTGAATTCCTTATCAATCTTTTCTCCCCTCAGTTGTGCTAATTCAAAATTTGGGTTTCAAATGTTGTGGATGCTGGCTTCAACTTGGACCTTAACTAAACTAATTCCTTCTTTGCAGCCAACAGATCTATTGCAAGACTGTTTTTATCTGCCTCTATTTGCTTCAGCTCCTGACAGAAAACAGTGCTGACTCCTTTTTGTTTTTCCAATTCATGGATGAGTTTCTTTTTGAAAATGATGAATTTGTTTGATGACATATTTCCTTTATGACCATCATCACTTGCAAATTTCTTGTTGTCTATAGCTGATGTATCCTCGTGTTGTCTTAGAGAAGAGATACTGGTAATGCATGTTGGTCACAAGCTAAGTAGTGTTTGATCACCTTGATGATTATTATTTCTTTGTTGTGTTTCATATTTGTGATGATTATTTATAAGTTGGACTCATTGTTGTGGGGGAGTCACTTCAACTGCACTAGCCATCAACAAATTCCCATCACCACTATTTCCTCTACCCTTTGGTCCCTTTTCTCCTTTATTCTGTTTTGGAATTCCAATTTTGGATTTGCTGCATTCTTTCTGCTTCTTTGCAGAAGGTTTCTTTGAAATTGCATTGTCCTTGACATAGGCTTCTTGGTACTATCACCCCCCAACAAAGTTTCTGTAAGTGTTTCTGTTGTCATCTGATTCCATGCCACTATTGGATACTACTGGGTGGCAATCTTCACCTGGATCTGCCTTCTGATCAAGAGGAGAGTACTAATTCTGAGGATGGGAAATTCAAAATTGAATGATCCAAATCCCTTTTTCTTTATCAATTTCAAACAACAGTGGGAGGAAAACAGGCTGGGTGGGAAGTGAAACAGCAGCATATCCGACAGATAAGTGTGCAGAAAGAGTTGATATAACTGTGATGGATTTGTATAGTAAGTAATAGGATGGCATTGGGATGGCAAGGAATGAGTAAAAGTCATTGAAAAGGAGGATGGAGGTGGTGTTGGTGACAGGGAAACAAGTTTTGTTTTTTAGGGGGGATGGGGGATTGTGTTTGACAAATGCACTAGTAAAGTACTATCAGCATCATAAAAATTAGGTGTTCTTTTTGTACATTGTGCAATAAGTTTTGCCTCTGTTTCACAACAACATTGATGTAACGGTTGCTAAAACATGACACTATTTTAGCCAAAATTGAGCTAAAGGATGGACAATTGACAAAAATATAATTTTTCTTAGTTAAATGTGCTTAAAACTTACCATTGTTTATATTTAGACCTAGCTTCATGGTGGGATCTGGACATTTGCAACTCAACTGTTACTACTGAGATTTTATATTGGCGGTGCTGATAGCAATGACTCCTAAAACAAGTCATTTCTTTAAAAAAATGAATCCCAATTTCAGCTTCTTTTGAATGGTGCTGATGCATTCTTTTCCAACAATTTTTGTAGTCAGTAGTAGTGACCATAGCTGTTACAAGCAGAGCCCCAAAACATATTGCATGAGCAAAATAATGAGAGCTGATGCATCTTTGCTGAAAAATATTTTTATCTTTATTACTTCAGGTATAAAATTTTGCATACATTTAGGTAGATAGAGAACTGCCAGCCCCTTGATAATATATTAAGGTGTTTTTCCAAGAGAAGATTTTTGCTAATTGCAGTTGGTGATACATGAATCAAGTTTCACCTCAATTTGATGGGAAGGGTATCACTTGATTGGGGATTAAAATTGGAATTGAAAGATTTCTAGTATTACCATAACTTTAGAAAGACTAAATGATATATATTTTAATGTAAATTTTTTAAACCTTGATTTTTTGCTGCTGACTTACCTTATTTTTACCAGTACCAGCTATAAAGTGCAGGGTTTGAAATAGTTATATTTTTCAAGTCTAATAAATCAATTGGATTCACTACTATTTTGAGCCTCATACACCAGTCTCAAAGGGAATATAAACAATGATAGTGCATACTTAAAATTCTAGTTTCAGTTCCATGGAAATGAAACTTTCTAACAGGTTGATTTTTTCATTTTGATCTTACCATTACAACATCCACCCGCCTTATTCATTGCTGTTAATTTTGTTGAGAAAATAAATTCTTCCCATTGACTCTACTTTCTCCTTCCCAGTTTAAAATGATCATAAAATTTTCCATTTTGTTTATATCCATATCCTTCATGTACAGTAATTGATAAAACACCAAAAATTGACCAAGAGACACAAAAATGGCCATAAAGGGTATAAATAAAGAGTAAAATCTTATGCACTGGGTACTATCTGATTTTTTTTCTTCTGTATACTATCAAAGTCCATTTTTCATTAACCACCCCTATTTTTCATTTTCAAGCCTTTAATTTTTTCAATGCATCAGCCATCATTTATCTCCTAGATCTCTTGCACAAATCATGCTCATAGATAAGGAGAAATAAAATCTCTCCCTATCTTAATCTTAATTGGCTATATTTGTAGTTGTCTTGAAACTCTTTAGCAAATTTTCCATAACAAAAACACCACAGAAAGTCCAGTACTTATGAAATAGATAAGAGAAACAGTTATCACTGGTCTTTCCAAACTCTAGTCTTGAAAAGTTTCATAGAATAAATCAGTAGTCAGAAATTCTAATTATATTGGTTACTTTTTTCAAGGAAATTTCAAACAAAGGAGATAACTTCTGAGAGCTTGTCATTATCCAATTTTGATCAATGATATTCCCATGTGTGACTGAGAGGCATTTTGTTCAACCACAGTACAACAAAAAAACTTTTTTGGTGTATCCTTGGTCTTATCTCACATAGTTTTTACCAGAAAAAAGCTTCTGATGATTACATTAATTTATAGATTCTTGCTCTTCAAAGTGCAGTAATTGTGAGCTGCTGAGAGAAGCTATCCCCTGAGATTCAACATTTCCTTGCTTCTTTATCTCTGCCAACACTACCCCTCCATTCATACTGACAACTCATCTATCGTTAAAAAAGCCTCAAATATCAAATGACAAAATGAACATTCATCTGCCCCTTGGTAGTGGTACAGGAGATTCTATCATCACTGAATACACCCACACACCTGCTTATTATGCTCATCAAGGTAAGATATTGCTGATCAAACCCTTTCTGCTACCCTTTCCATGATGCACATCCAGGTGTGGGATCAATTTTTGAGTGACTTGAAACAACACACAAGTCTTTTAGAGATGGTTCATCCAAAAGGTCTTGTTGCACATCAACCTAAGCATGCTGCCATCCAGAATATGAGTAAAATGGGATTCACTTCTGCTTTTTAACCTCAATAATGAAAAAGGCCTCTCACTCCATCATGCACAAAATAGGTCACCCTTGCTCAACACAAACATCAAAGTGTATCCATCAAACATCCTAGAAAAATCCCAACCTCAGGAGTATAGAATATAAACAAGAAAGCACATATTTTAACAAAATCAGGAATACGTCTATGATCAAAAACAGATATACTTATATAGAAAAAGTACACCCATCCAATGGAGCACCAATGTTGAAAAATTCTCAATGTTGGAGCAAGAAAAGAACTTACACCACACACAACATAGATAATCTATTTTGATTGTATGGTTGTATGTTTTGAAAAATATTAGAAGGAGGTGATAGCTATAAAAATTTGTAACACGTGTGTTATCCACACAGTATGTATAAATTATGAAAATGGTCAATAAAATAGTGGTAGTACAAGAAAAAGTTTCAAGAAGTCCTGGCGTAATCTCTATATCTTGTAAATTGATTGCAGATTTTAGCAACAGTGAAATTGCACATGTGCCTAGATACAACTCAAGCAAGCCCAGATGAGCAAGCTAACAATGCCTCGTACGAAAAATAATTCACCTGACCAGTGCCCAAATTTAGGACATGCAAAATACAGAAATAGAAATCGTGGCACAAAAAGATTGTTCAATTGAATGGGAATTAAGAATAAATTTGTTCAGACAAAGAAAAGTGCCAGTTTTTTATGTCAATCTCTACTAAAATTTGGAGTAGGGCTGCATAGATGATGTGCTTGTTATGACATATTAGACCCTACTTTGCACAACCACTTCCATGGCTATGGTGTTCGGACACATGCATAGGAAGGCAATGCCTACCAGTCGTCAAATGGCACAACGCAGTCTCCTTCTCAAATCCACACGCCGAACAACAATAACTAGTCTTGGCCCTACACACAGCACACCGACTCTGCATAGCCTGACTAGGATTGTTCTTCTTCTTCTTCCTCGTTGGCACTACATCCACTCCCTCCGTCAGACCCTCGGCATCTTTTCCACACCCATCCCATTTTTCATGAACGTGATCGCGACAATGTTTGATGAAGCAATCTTTGCATCTCATCACTCCAACGCTACATATGCAGTAAAAGCGGGTAGATTTACCACAAGCGCAGAGTTGAGACAAGTGTTTGGTTTTCACTTGAGTCCAGCCTCCATCGGGAGTGTATTTCCCGGAGAATTCAGGGGCACTTTGCATTTTGTGCTCTTCGCTCCAATCCATTATTCTTCGGGTGGCAGCAGGAAGTCCATCTTTGGAGTTGGCCCGTCGTAACACAAGTGTTGTTTCTCGGACAGAATTTCTGAGGGCGCGCATGGTTTTCCAGCAGTCGAGTACTACTCCGTGACGTGTTGCTTTTCCTTCTGCTTCTCGTCGTAATGTGTGTGATAGAGCGTTGAAAGAACACCATGAATTGATCTGGAACGTTTCCAAGATGCGTTGTTCTGAGTTGAGAACTTCCTCTGCATCCATGCAGATAGCTAATGATGTCAGAGCAGCAATTTCCGATTAAAGTCAGGATTTAGATCGGAACTTCAAAGCACTTAATGATTGGAAAGCACCGCATATCCATGACTCACCAGCTTTTGCTCTATCCAATGAGACATAAGAGCATCTAAATTCAAATGGTTCATTTTCCCTCTTCACCAGTAACTCCACAAAGTGCTGCAAATTTACAGGTCTTTGATTATTCACCGAGCTGAGAACCAAGTTGCGCATCCCATGGTAGCCAATATTCACATCATCTGCAAGTACATGGGATAAGACAATGATTTGCTGACCTCCCTTTCGTTGCTCTTGCAAATACCGGTTAAAGCCTTGAAATTCTAATATTGCCTGCTGCTTGTAACTAGAAGAGTCCATACCGCAACAACCAGCAACGCAAAGCTCCCTCTCTCGATTTCGAATACTTTCTGAGAGCCAAGCCTGAGTCAAAGGAACAAAGACACACCCTCCACAAACCACATACGAAGGAAGTGAGGATTCTTCCCCATCCCCGTCCAGCCTAGGAACCAAATACCGCAGAGCAGAAAGAGATGCCGTAATCTCCATACGTCTCTTCTGCCGAACAACATCTAACTTCACACTAACCTCCTTCCGCTTCCACCCCAACATCCGCTTCGAAACAAGCCAACGAAAATCCACCCGTTCCTTCTCCCTCCCCAACATAAGTCCCACCGTCCCATCGAGACGTATCGGTTCCCCGTCCACAGCCAAGAGTACATCGTCAATTCGGAGCATGGAGGTGTGGCATTTTCCTACGTCGCGTTTGCATTGGGATGGATCGTAATCCATGTCGGTGGTGGTTCCGTGGATTGTGTGGTTTATGCCAATGACGCGAATGCCGGTGGAGGGATCGACGGAGAGTGGGTCCAATCCTAAACTTTTGCGGAGAGCCGTATTTTCCAAGGTTTGGTAGCCGTAGATTCCCAAGGAGGCAATGCCTGGTATGTGACGTATCCGTGGTTGTCCGGCAGGGTTGCAATGTTGAGTATCGAAATGAGGAGTTCTGGGAGGAGGTGACACGGGACCACTTTCTTTTTCAGATTGAGTGCCCGTTTCTGCTGCAGTTGTATCTTGTGAGGCGCTGCAGTCGCATTCACAGTCCGTGTTGGATGGAGTTGTGGTTGAATTTTTTCTTGATAGCAGTGAAGCACAATCCTTGCTATGAAAAGGCTTTGAATGGATGCTTTGATCTCGGCATTGATGTAAAAACTGTTGAATTACTGCTCCTGGAATGAAATTCTGCATGGAGGACGATGATATACCAATGATTTGCCCGCTGGTATCAACTATCACTCCTCTGCCTCTACCATCGCCACCATTTGTTGCACCAATGCCAACAGAGGACGGTACATCTACAAACATTCGTAGCAAAAAATTGTGCTCCTCATCTGCACCAAATCCCGAAATGACGTTGCGATGACAAATCTTTCCACTATGACAATTCCCCCCGATCATTCTATGGCTATCAAAGTTTCTACTTCCATTTCTCGGTGGATGCAATCCAAAGTTGAGCATGGACGAGGGAGTCACCATGGAGGGCTTTACTGAGGTTGTCACTCCAATGAAGGTAATTTCTTCCCCCAAATTTGGCAGTCGTGTGCTTATGCATTCATTGATTGTGGGAGTTCCACTGCCATTTGATGGGTGCTCTACTAATGCAGATGCTATTCCTGTCATTGATGATGTACCATCTGCAATATCAGTATTTGTTTCTGTTCCAGAAATGATTTCTTGAATTTTCGCATTCTCTTTGTGTATCTGGCTCTCTGCTCCTTCCACTGTCACTTCCGATGTTCCTTCCGCTGTTCCTTCCACTATTTTCACCCTTGTCTTCTCATCCCCCCGACTTCTACATTCCACCGCATCATGAACCACTCTCAATAACGCCAGATCCATCGCAAGACTCATCCACTCCACGCAACATTTCACTGAAGTTGTATCAGTGGAAGGAGAAGAAAAAGAGGGCACCTGTGGTACAGCCAATTGAGATGGTGCAGATAGTGCAGATGATGCACATGATGTAGATGATGAAGATGCTTGTGAAAACGAAGCAGGAATGCGAGCATAAATGGTTGTGGCATGCTGGACTGTGTATGCATTTGTCAAGATGCGTAACGATGCAGGTGTAGCTCTTCCTCTGTCCGAGTTATTTACTGCAGAGTTGTCTATGTTGACAGAATTGTACATTGTTCCATCTTCATGTTGTTGTTGTGTATGATTGTGTGGAGGCTCGTGTGTATGATTGTGCATATGATTGTGTGGATGATCATGGTGGCTTTCAGAAAGAGTAGAATGGAAACCAGCGTGATCTTCTGTATTGAGATGCGTGTGCGTGCAATGATTTTCATTATTTGATACTGTGCCATTGTACGTCGTAGAGCTTGCCATGGCTGACGAAGAACTGCACTGAGCAGGATCATATTCGGGACCATCATGATGTGTAACTCCACCCTCAGTTTTCGTAGCAGAACCCACCCCCAGCCCTTCATCAAATGAATGCTTGCCATCAATAGTTTGAACAAGATCTTCCCATGGAATGATAATCCCAACACCCACAAGGGACGACGATGGCGAAGAAGAAGAACAGGATGAAATACGACGCCAAGGCTCTGTATAGGAAGGTTCCATTTTTGTTATGGAAAGGTGCACCACTGCCTCCACTGCCTCCATCGCCTCCATCGCCGGATTCCTATTGCCACAATTTCGTAAATTTTGTTGGATGGGATCATATTGTGACACCCGAGGATGTTTTCGCGGCATCAACTCAAATTCAGACGCGGAGTCGACTTGTCCAAAAGGGCGTTTTGACATGTTTGCCATGTTTGAAATGTTTGCCATGTTTGACATGTGTGACATTGATAAAGAGTCTGAATAAGGAGTCATTACTTGATTTATCTGAGGTTCATTCTGACGCTGCGGTTGGGTCTGTTGCTGGTGCTGGTGGCTGGAATAATGACCCTGCAGTGCAATGAGATGCTGCGCCACATTCTGTCGGAGCTCGTTGTTGTCGCTTGCGGAGGATGATCCATCGCCACCACCATATCCATCGCCATCGCCATTGGCACGGGAGGAGTCGACGCCGTTTTGTTGGAAATCACTCATGGTCTTTTGCATTGGTTTGTTTCGGATGTCATGGTTGTCGATGTCGTTGTCATGCGCAGTACCTTATGTCTCGAATCTCGAAGATATGGTACAATACACATACCATAGTACAATATTGTACTATTCGAAGGATTCGAAGTCTGTATGGTATTGTATTGTACTAGGGTTATAGTATTAGTGGCAGACCCCTCAAATTGACGTCTAGTGGCAGACTCACAGTACTATTGGCGAAATCCATATTATTCCTTTGTAGAACTGGATAATATTCAGCACAATTATTATTTAATGTGTAAAGAAGAGGCCTGCAAGTTTTTAGTATGAGTAGTGACATTTAAGTCCCGGAAAAAAGCCAGCTCAGAAGCTCCATTTTTCAGATGTCGATGTAATTGAAAAATCAATTTTACGATGCCGCCCAAGAAATCGTCGGCAATGGGGCAAAAGCCGCCCAATAACAAATCCAAAGGCACCTCTGATACAAGTGAAACAAGAAGAAGAAAGTTAGGTTTGCAGGATGCAGTTTACATGGTAAGGCTGGTTGTTGTTTTGTTCGAATCGCAGTTGTCGCGAGTCAATTGATTTTCAAATTTTACGTATCTTTCGTCAGTGAACCTCATGGCCTTGTTTTTGCATCCTAGGTTGTGCAGTGTGACATGGATGTCGGGATGGCATTATCCTGTTGCGAGGGTGTTGATGCAAGTACCCTCAGTCGTGAGCTACGCAAGCTTGCCGAGGACGATGCAGCAGCGATTGTGTCGAAAGAGAAGGCTATTGCTCGAGCAGCGGAGTTGGAAGAAGAGAATGGTGTGGCACCGACAATGGAGATTGAGGTTTCGAGTGGCGATGCCGACGGTGATAGGGAGGATCTGAATGAGAGTGCGGTTGAATCTTTGTTGGGTCTTTCGTCCTTGTCTTCCAATTCAAATTCGGGTCAAGGTGTTTCGAACGGGGATTTGGCAACTCTCAGAAGTGATGCACCATGGAATCAGAAGCAAGGGGGATTGTCACATTATCAGAGAAAGGTAAAGTCCCTGCTGAAGCGGAAGCGTGAGGAGAAGATGCCATTGCCAGTGAATAAGGAAACCATTGTTAAACAATGCACCCACAGTACTCCAGCGCAAATGAACGTGACATGGATCCATGACAAGGCAAAGCAACAATGTGTGCAGGAACAATACAAGAATGTCATGAAAAAAGCAACGAAGGGGTTTGCTGACATCCGTGCAGGGAAACTTCCTGGAGAGACATTTAATTCAATCGTAGGAAAGCTCAATGCAAAGTATGAACTCGAGGGTGAGCGAAAATCTGGATCGCGCGAGCAAAAGAAGCTCGCAGTTCGGACGGTGACAAGAAATGTAGACAATGGTCTCATTGGCATGTCACCACCCATAAAAGGTATGTTTTTCACTTACTGTTTCACATTACTGTTCATGCTCTCCCTCTAACAGTATGTTTTTCCTTCACGATCAATCGAAGGTAAGAAACCTGTGATCGATCGTGATTTCAGCCGTCTCGTTGCCCTTCATGGCAACAGGGGGCAGGTTGGTCCTTGAGGAGAGTGTACGGCGAAGATGCTGAAGACAGTCATGATTGCAGGTGTTGTTGACACAGAGCACCACAATGAATTCAATCTAGATTATGCATGGAAGGTTGTGAGGGAGGAGAATGCAGATATTCTTTGCCCAGCTGGTAGTCAGGCAGCGGAGGACATTCGTTTTCAGTGGTGCACTTACGAGAAGATTGACCAATGGTTCACAGACACAAAGGGTGTTTATTTGCAGTATGGGTTTGCCATTGATCAAGCAAAACGACTCCCAGATGGAACCTTTGCTGAGATTACTATCCTTCCCAAGATGCGTTCACGAATGATGCATTTTGACAAAAAAGATCACCCCCTGGGGGACGACAGAGAAAAGGGTGGATCAAGACAACTTACCTACATCAATCCTTTACTCTGCAGAGGAGGCTCGTGATCAACCAGAGGAAGCAGGCACATCACCGAGGGCTACTGTGTAAACAATGCTGGCAAGCGCTGCCCAGATGTCATCGTTTATTATAGCAAGGCTAAGAACATGGATAATATGACTGTCAAGGAATCATGGCTTGCTACTCATGGGAAAGTTGCAGGCTACTATGGTCAAAAGACCATTCAAGCTTTCCGCCCTTATGTTGTGGTTTGTCCCTCAGGGGGAATGGACAAATCTCTCTTCCTGAAAATGATTGAGAGATTGACTTTTGACATGTTCCCCCCCAAGACTGTTTTGCTCAAAAAGGAATATGATGAGAACGGAGTGTTAGTGAAGGGCCCGGTATCATGGCATCTTGATTTGGGTCTGGGTAGATTGTCTCATTGTACGGTGAAAGATTTGAGCTACGGTGAGTGGATGTTGAAGATGAGGGAGAGGGGTGTGTTGATTTTGGGATTGTGTCCGAATACTACGCTAGTGATTGCGGTAATGGATGATTTGTACCGTGCATTCAAAGTAAAGTGTCGATCCACAACTCAAATGATGTTTGCCCAAAAAGCAAAGGAACAGGCTGATGAAATTTGTGAGAAGGAGAAGGAGACTGCGCAAAAAATTGCTGCTGGGGAAGAGGTTAAGGATAGCAACAAGAAGAAGATCAAGACGGTTGCCAATTTGACAGCAGAAGATATTGGGAGAGTGGTGTATGGTAAACTTGATGCCAATGGTTTTCCTTCACCTGACTCTAACATTGCAACGTGCTTCTCTACTTCAAAAATTCTGAGTTCACTTGCCAGAGTTGGTTTTTATCCGTTCACAAGAGCATGCCTCAACCACAAGAAGGTGTGCCATCAAGTTGGGCAATCAAAGGAAACAACAATGATTGATTCAATCAAGACTCTGCATGACAAATATACGAGACTGAAGGGAATCTGTGAAAAGAAGGGGTTCTGTATGAAAGTGTTCAACGTGAGTCTCCCCACAACGACATCCTTGAAACGCGCTGAGATGATGCGAGAATGAGCTGCGGAGTTGGCAAAGATGGGCAAGGTCGCAATCGCTGGGCAGATTTATCGCAAGCTTGGGAACATGCTGGTGAATGGAGAAGAGGTTTTGTTGGCACGGGAGATGGAGCGCAAGCAGGATGCAGAGATCAAAGAGAAGGAGTCAAACAAGATTGAGGAGGACATGCAGAAGCACTACAACGAGGCGAAGGTTATCTATAACAAGTTTGCTGCAGGGGAAAGTGTGATGGGGCCACAGTACAAAATCATATTGAGATACATAATTCCAATGGAAGGGAGGGAGGGAGATGGGATCTCGAAGTATACTAACTTGGCTCAAATTCATACTTGGTTAGCTTCTTGTGTCAAACCTTGGCAAGAGTACTTTTCTGAGGGTGATGATGGAGATCGTGATGGTGTCAATGAATTGGCTCATAACATGGAGAGTGAGCGACTGATTGAGGATATGAATGTGGGTGGTCAAACTGTGGATGCTTCAGGTGGTGTGGATGCAGTGAGTGATGAGGTATAGGGTGGTGGTTGACAGTAAAGGGGAAGTCAACAGTTGGGTGGTCTCCCTAAACCTTATTCTCACTATTAAAAGTTGTTATGTTAACATTATGTTTCAATTTATCAAAAACTGACAAGTTTTTTTGAGTTGTCCTACGTAGACTCTAGTATGTTTTGTACGTGTCCTGCCACTAATGCTTTATGAGACTCAGATTTTTTGAGCACCTATTACATGCTCCACACAGCAAACTACTCAAGTATAGCCAAAACCCAACTACACCAACCCCAGTCAGACCCCATAGAGGAGATTAAGTCCAACTCTTGGGCTATTACAATCATTTTTATTTTTAGACATGATATTGATTTTTGGGTGCCAGCAGACTTATAACCCTAGTATCTACTTATTTAAGTACTTAAGTACCTATGTAGGTACCTCTACAAGTTTCATATCAATTGTCTGGCAAAAAAGCATAGTAAAGTACTTTTAGCTCTTAATAATAATAATAATAGTAAGCTTTGTTTATTTTCAATCTAACTATTGATGAGATTACAATAAAGCCAGATTTTCAGGAAATAAGGCCTGCAAGGAATTGCTTTCAGATAAAAGGGGTGTGGTGGTGTCATTCAAAAGGAAGGTCATAGGTGAATTTTCATCTTGAGAATGAAATGGGAAAGGAGGCTTAAAAGATAGTGACTCCTTGCTATAGGACAAAGTGGAAAGTGAGTTGGAGTTGGTGGATGACCACTCATACAAAATCTGTCATTATTACTTACTTTACTGTGAGTAGAAAACTCATTTAAATGCTTATCTGAATAATAGTTACTAATTTTAACTATCAATTTTCCAATGGCTTTTTATTCTTTTTATTACTCTTTATTATGTTATTCATTATGGCACCAAAGATTGACAATGGTAAAAAGATAGAGCCATTCCCCAAAGTGATGTTGGCAGCCTTCTAGAATAAGTATATTCCTTTTGGTATTATTCATACATGTATCTGTGCAACCCCTGGGTCTCTATTTTTGGGAGTGTGTTTTCATGGGGTGACAATAAACAGAAAAAACAGCAATGAAAACATCTAATGCTGCTGGTGGTGGTCTGTTTGAACAACAAATGACTTGCTGATAGTTGTTTTGCATACTGGCAAATAATGTGTTAAAACTTTACCTAGTTCTCAAAACACAATGGTGTAGCCAAATATAAGAACAAACATGCAATAATTTAAATTATTTTATCTAACATTCTGCTGCTGCTAGAAATTTTTAGATTGTTACCAATGCATCAGAAACTATTTGTTTGTTTCTTCATTTTAGGAACTTATCTTTACTCATTCCAATTTAGTGTATGAAACATATCACTTAGTTTTAGACAATTAGGCCTTGATCTATTTTTTTATGATAGAAGGGTAGGCTGCTGAAAACTCAACACAAACAAACTCATGTGATGTGTAATCTGTCTTGTGAGGAAAAAGGAAAAACACTAAAAAATGTAGCACATTCTATTAAAGATCAAGAACTGACTCCTAAGTGTATCTTTGCTAGCAAAAATCAACACAGTTAAAAAAATCACAGTTCAAACAAAACATAAAAGTAAAATCATTGACAGACTTCTAGTATAAGAACCAACTATTTGGTAAACAACATTTTTCTAGTTACTAGGTACTAATTGATAAGCCTCTTTGTGAAGGAACAAGAAGAAAAGCACATATCCTTTGTGTAGTTAAACATAATATTTTGAATCAGAACAGCATAATGTGATTTTGTACTTATTTTTATCTTTGGAATAAGTTCCTTGCACAGGAGGTATTTAGTAGTAGTCCAAATCCATGTCACTGCAATTAAAAACTGCTTACTTCTGAAACCAAATTATTTTTTATGTGGACAATTGATTTACAATTTGTAGTAATAAACTTATGCTCTACAAGAAAAAATAAAGTATGGAGTGATTGATGTACCAGGTAAAATAGCAGTAATTTTCGTGGTTATTATGATTGCCAGGTATTCATCCACTATCTGGCATACGTGATTGTAGTAATGCAACAATAAGAGTCATGGTAGTGGAAATTTTTTTCTCTCAAGCCTTTTATTTAACTCCTTAAATCTGAAATGGACCTAATGGTACCATTTTTCTTAGGTTCAACAAAAGTAGGGAAGCCCCACTCACTCTCTGATTGCTGTTTTTGAGAACACCCAATTGTACTAAGTGCTCTATCTCTTTCCTAGTATTACTTTCATGTACCTTAGGTACCTGAAATGATTTACCATGATAGGGCATCGTACCTTCCTAAAGTTCTAAACTTACAGGATCTGTGTTCCATTCCACTAAGCCTCTGTTGAAGAGCTCCTCATACTGTAGTATGAGTCATAGCAGTTTATTTTGATTGTTGACCATTAGATGGGCACAGATTTCAGAAACTACCTTAGGTAGGTTAGCTTTCTCATACTTAGCATCTTATACTTAGCACCCAATACTTTTACTGCCCTACTAATCTGTTGTTCAGTACTAATATGCTCTAGGGTATGATATACATACTTAAGAGTTCAGTAGGTTCTTGTAATGTAGTGATGTCATGCATAGATAGTTTAGTACTATATATGGTACTCATTATAGTTTTAATGTCAAGATCAATACCTAGTGCTACAACAACAAGAATAGGTGTACCTATTTTTAGATTGTACATAGGTAGAGCTCCTTCTATTTCTGTGATATTAGAGTCCCTTCTACTTCTACAATATTGGGTTCTATTTGGAAGGTCTTTGAATTTGAATACTCAGGAAGTTTTAAATTTACAACGGCTTGTTGTTTATTTGTAAAAGAACTTTTGCCAGTCTTCCAAATATTTGGTTTTACTTGTGTGACAGTTTTAATATGAGTCTTGCCACTTTTTGGCATAAATGATAGGCCCCCATTAGCGCCCGGTTCTAGGAGAACCTTCCAAAATTTGTGCAAGTGTTCTCTACTACTACCCATGGATTATGTACATCCTACTTGTATTTCTGGTACAGCAAATACATCTGTAACAGGTTAAGTACTTTTAATCAGTTCTTCAGTATTAATTTCACAAAAATTTTCACATACATGAGTTTCTAGTTTATTAGTACTACAAGGTACCTCACTGTAGGCAGTACTCGACCCAGAATCCTAGCTACTATTGGAATCAGAGTCAGAAGAAGAGTCATAATGACATTTTTTGGATTTCTTGGCTTTCTTCTTAATACCTTTCTTGAAGGAGTTCATATCTTTCT
>JALLOT010000111.1:0-26477 GCA_036939595.1 Thalassiosira livingstoniorum | reverse complement strand
AAACAGATGGGCAAGAGGAGATATGCCAAAAAAGAAAGAGAAGCTGATGGAACTGTGTTTGATTATGCTTTATTTTGGGAAGATCAAGAGTATCATGAATATGATATTGATGGTCCTAACACAGAAATAAACTCTTTGTCAAGTGTCAGGACTTCTAGTGAATCTGATGTTGAGTTGGAACAAAAACCTAATTAAAGATCTGGAAATGAGAGCACTAGTTGGAGCTTGTACAAAGAGAGCACAAGGGAGGATGGTAGCAAACCCTCTGGGAATTCTCCTAAGTACAATATTTTTGATCCATTAAGTATACATTTGAAGAAGCTGAAAGAGATTGTAAAACCAAAGAAGGTGATGATAACAATAAAGTTTGTGCGGAATATGAGTAGGGTGAGGAGGACAAAAGTGAGGAGGAAGAGGCAGACAAAGAGGTGGACAATGTGGTTGAGGACAAAGTAGTAGAGGAAGAAGAGGCCAAAAACAAAGAAAAAATTCCAGAATGGCATAAGACCCCCAAAAAATCTTCTTCAAAGAAAAAGCAGCATAACCCTGTAACTCTTTCAAGAAGCTATCACAAGTGCCAAAAGAAGATCTCCAGGCATACAACTTTTGGATATCCAGTCACTGAAAAAAGTGGAAAGCCTACTAAGGGAACTAAAAAACATTAGAAGGTAAATTTAAGATTGACTGTAAATACTTGAATGCATGTTGGTGTGTTTTAAAGGTCCATAATTGCTGAGCAATAATAATTTAAGTGTTTTTGAATAAAATTTCTACCCTTTTAGATTTTTTATGTGCTAATGAATAATTTTAATTTTGTTAATGGTCATTTTTGTGTACCAGAGAATTTTTTGTGTTGAATAAATTAAAAAAATGTAAAATTGAATATTTCATTTGTTGAACACTTTGTTTTTGATTCTACACAAAAAAAATAAATCTGTTAATGGTTTTTAATTATTGCAGTTAATAAATCCTTTTTTGTTGTACAAAAAATAATTTTGTAGAATGATTATAATTTAGCTGTAAAAAATAATGTTTCTTGATTGCAGAACAAAAACAAGTTATTTGTTAGAAAGCTGGAATTTATTTGTTGCATAAATAAAAATCAAGCGTAGAAAAATTTACTTTGTAATGCAAAGTTATTTCTGATGCAAATCAAAATCCAATTTTTTATATGCAACTAAAATGAAGTGTACAACATAGTAAAATCTGGATAAGATCAGGTTTTGGGTTACAAATTTTCAACCCAGTTTTTGTCTAATAAATTTCCTTAGGGAAACGTTGATATCAGACTGATTTTGTTTTGAGATGGAGAAGTTGGGATATATCATTCAAGGCAAAGTTGCAGGTAGTGCTAATAGTCAAGATAACATTGCTCATCTAGCCTTTAAAGGATTTGATTCAAAAGGCTTTGGTTGTGACAATGTCCATGTCCTAAGTGTAGCTCAACTTACTGGTTCTGATAGTCTCTATCATGCAATGGTGGTGTTCAAAATGCTAGAATACAATCCAAAGGTGTTTTATTGTTCAAAGCAGGAGCAGGGAGATCAGGCAGTAAAAAGTCATTTGCCTGAAGGTACAAGGTTACTCTACTTATACACAAAGGATTTTGCTAGGGGTTTATAATTCAGGCTTTCCTTCTGCTTCTGTGTCTTTTGTCAGCTTATCAATTTCTCCATTTTGGCAACTTCAATATCCTTACAGCTGTTGACTGGCTAGAAACTTGGAATCAAAAATTTTATGAGCATCATGGGTTTTGTCAAATTTTAGATTGGGGTCTAAGTTCTAAACACAACTGCCTGAATATTTGGGGACAGCACTGAGAAATTTCAACCATAACAAGACCATACTTTTTGAATCAATTTCATTGTGTGTTAGATCATCCAACAATACTGCCATTACTTCACTATGAATCATTAACTCAACACAATCCAAGTTTTGACCTGGACAAATCTGAATTTTACACCAGCCTAAGCTTTTTATCCCAAGCCTTTGTTGAGGTGACCAACAAAATGAACAAGGATTTCTTCCCTTGTTTTGAGCTGATGGATGACATCCTCAAGAAAGCTGTTCAATTGTGTTGGAAAAAATGTGCAATCAACCAAAAAAGAGTTCTACCCTTTGCCACTCTAATTGCAGATTACTATCATAAAAAAGGATCTTGCAAATGGAGACCACCTGTGGATGAAGATACAAATTTATTCTCTGAGAATGATATGTTGCAATTGATACTTTCTATTGCAGGTGGAATCTTGCTCAGAGTTTTGACCAAATTTCTAGTTGATGTTGTATTGCAAAAAGGCCTTGAGTTTCTTAATTTAAGCTTCAAGTTCTACAGCATCTATCATGGATATTTGACTTTTTGCATGGTGATGTCCTTGAGGCAAATTTGGATTGTAATTAGATTCCAGAGAGTACATCCAATATTTTTTGTAAATGTTGCAATGTTCCAAAAGTACAGCTGTGTGATGGCTCAGGCAAAATGTCAACATTGAATTCAAAAATTGACATAGATAATGAAAGTGTGCAAGTCTCTGTTGTTTCAGGAAAAGAACAGACATTCAGGGCAATATGTCCATTTCTTAGAACAGACAAGATCATTACATATACAGTTTTCTTTGCATAAATGTATTATTGTTGCAACTGTTGGAGTCTACCATGCTATAACCATCAATACTGTACATTTGACTTCAATTGACAACATACCCTAAGTATTGTTGAAAAGGAGCCTGGCTTGTTTTTAAAATTAAATAAAGGCTCTTTTTATATTCATATTCTGATGTGCCGGCTCCTTTACTTTTTATTTTGAAAAGGGCTCTTTTATTAAGGTGGGAATGTGATGTAGTCTCTTATTTTCATCACTCAGAGATGCAGCTTCTGGATGCACACCACTGAAAAGGAGCCTAAAATTTGGGGCTCTTTTTTAAATTCATGTGCAGGATCCTTTTATGACTGGGGTATCAGCATGTAGGCTCTTTTTCATGAATGAGGCTCCTTTTCACCGATACTTAGGGTAGTGACTTGAGGCCCTTATATCTGATGACTGGGAGATAATGTTGCTACCAAAACCACCCTATTCCATGGCTACATGTTTGGTCTATGTAATACAAAAAATCTTTGGTCAAAGTCCATCTTGTTCTTCAGATATTAGGGCCTCACTTAAGGAATCCAAAATTTCATGAGATTTTTTAGTACTTGTCACTGGGATATTTAATTATGATGCCTTTTGAATTTGAAAGTTGAAAGTTGAAAATCAGATTTTTTTGTTAATATTCATACATGTAAAACTACATTCTAATTCCTTTGAAATTAAAATTTAGATTAGTTTGATCTTACAGACAATTTTGTTTCTGGTGACATACTATACCAGGCCCACATACAATGTCAGGTGGCCTGTTCTCTGTTTGCTTACTTCTGACAATGGCAACCAATTCACTGCTCATGCTTTGATTTCTGATCATGTGCTGCATAATTCTATCACATGGATTTCAATTTGATTAGTCTGCGTTCAAGTGATGTCAACAACACATTGTTGTTGTCTACATTACTACACTAAATAGATTGTGTTGCTTGTTGTTACTACTTTCATCTAGTTATGATAAGTAGTAATTGAGTATGGGTGCTTATTAATGAAATAATTATTAGATAACGGATGTCGCCATTGCCATTGTCATTGTCATTGTTTCACTTTGTCATTTGCAACCACTGGTTGATGATAACAAGAACATACCTTGGCTTTTTTCCAGGAAGTTCAGTGTACAAGTGGAGAATAAGGACAGGCATAAATTCAAATTGTTTTTAATATGAGATGCTACTTGATGCTACGTATGTTTTTGTTTGTACAGCTTCCAGATATCATATTTGAATACCACAAGGTACATATAATATGTACTTACATAGATGTTGGTAGTTTTTGATGGTTGATTATTCCATCAAAATTATTTGAGCTATCCTAAATTTTTAGAGTGTCATTTCAATTCAAATTCTATCCCTGATCTCAAAAAAATGTGCATTTTATGCCCAACTTAAAATGGCCATTGCTCAGCCAATACTGGGTCTTTTTGCTTGATCTCTCCAGTATCCTAGTTTTCATGACACCAATAAGTTATACATAGTGCTTTTATATATATATTATATATTTTTTTAAATGACTGTTGTCAATTGAAGTCAATTGTACAGTAGACCTCTGAAAAAGATGATTGCTGCTAAAATCACAATTATCTATGTGACAAAGCATTCATCAGAACAAAAAGGGAAGCAGAGGAATTTTTGCAACATGAAGGCTTGAGAGTAGTTCAATGCAAGGCCATTTGGAACCAAGAGTTCATTGGACCTTGAGTTCCCTGATGCCATCAAGGCAGACACTGCTTTTTGAGAGAGGGGTAATAATTCTAAAAATGCAAAAGGTATTTTAAGTGTTCAGCAGCATCTCTGATCATGTGTGGTTCTGATCCAGTTGACCTAGGAATATCTAAGATGAATTCCATAAACAGCTCTCCTACAAATCAAAGTGGTTGCATGCCCCCAGAGTCTGATCTGGATCAAATAGCAACCATGCAAACAGAAAAAGATTTTTGGTTCAATAATAATGACCTTGTCTACAAACTATTGATGGATGCTTAATACCATATTATGCCAAGCATAAGAGATATTGAGATGCATGATGAGAGCTATCCAATAAATCATGATTACATTGAGCAATTGGCCATAATATCCTACACAAAAAAGTATTTACAAGAGCATAGCAAAGGACTTCCCAAGATGCAGATTCAGGATTGGTTGAAGGAGGTTGAAATTACAGTTCAATTAGTTAATGGGACAATAGTTGATTGGAATGATCTCTCTAAGTCTTGGAATTTCAAAGAGCATCTAGGTATTAGAAACCTACATGGCAATCCAACTAAATTTGCTCAAAGACTTCCATCAGCAATTGATTGCAAAAAGAGCCAGCAAAAAACTATGAGTCAATTGTTGCTGATTGGATGGCAAATGACAAGTCTATCAAAAAAGCTGAGTTCAACCAGATTGTGCAAGATGAAGTAAAAAAAAGAATATGGGTTTACAAGCAAACACAAATTGGGGAGCTATGTAAATTTTCAGATAGAATGGGCAAAGGAAAAGAGAAAACCTCAAAATAAATGCCTCCTTAAGCGCCAAATTTTGATGTGCTTTAATAGGAAATTTAACAAACATTGAGAAGATTTAAGCAAAAAGGGGAGGGATGAATTTACTGCCAAGGCAAAGACTTTTGTTGCAGAGGAAGAACCTGAGGAGGCCAATGGGGATAAAATGCCTGTTGTTGTACTCCATTACCTGCAAACAACAGGATGTGTCACTTTTTCACCAGAGTTTAAGGATGTCTTATTCCCATAAGCTTCAGCAATTAAAAAGCGCCTAATCATACACAAATTAATGGACCCAGGAAATGAGCCTTATGAGGAAAGGAGAGTCAGTAAGGGATGGGAGTGGGCTACAAAACTGTTATAGTTTAAAGAACAAAAAAGTATATGCCCAACATGTGTCACTACAGTGAAAATTTAACATCAATGAGCTTCAATTACAAAATTGTATTGAGAACTTCAATAAAATCAAAGAATTTACACCATGTGGGGGTGTGCCACTACTCCTGTCCATCAATGATGTAAGCAAATCCACCAATCACTGCATTGTTGTATTCAATGAAAAGATCCTAGACAGCATAGACAAGAAATCATTTCCTTTTTGTGTTGAAAATATCAACTTCTGTTTGGGGCCTAAGGAAAAATTTGCTGAAGTTGAACAAGGATGGGCGTTTGCATGCACCAAAAAAGATACAGATGGAGTTTTTGTTCTGTTATTTTGAAAGCTAAGTTTGAGTTCAATTTGAAAAATTTTGGGATGAGCCGGCAAAACTCAATCAGAGCACTACAAACCAGAAGGAACCTGGGGCCAGAGAAAGACAGGAACCACCCTCCCTACTAATGCTGACAACAACCTTGACAAAGCAGCTAACATTCCACATAAGTACATGGAGGGAAAACTAGGTTTAATTTGTTAGGATGTAGCCCAAAGATGTGAAAACAACAATGAGGAACTACCAGGAGAAGGATTTGCAGAGGATCCCAATCTTGATGTTGTTAATTTGAATTATCTAGAGCAGACAATGCAGTTGATGTTCCTTGTGTTTGTGAGCATAGAATGCCACATCAAGGTCAAAATATAGATGGTAAAATGCACATGTTGTACAACCTGTCCATAATAACCAACACAGTGTGGGCAATGAGCAAGTGACAAGAGAAAACGGCAATGAAAATGGATTGCAAGGTAATATCTCTGGACCCAATCTGAATGTTGATTTTATCAATCAACCTGCTCAAGGCATTAAAAAATTAATGTTTGTGCATTGTGAAATGCAACAATATCAAGTTGAACCAGAGGGTAATGACAATGAAGTTGATATGTCTTGCTCTGATGATGGTGATGTTGACCCTCAAGCATGCTTTTTAGTTTATGTTCTCCTGCCTTACCATAATCTTTTTATTAATTGTGTCCAGGCAGAAAATGTATTTTAAAAGAACAAATGTCATTGTAAGAGGAACAAGAAACTCTTGTGCAGCGGATTTTGACTCACAATGATGACTGGGGGCTTTATTGTGAACCCTGTGCACCACTTATAGCATTTAACACCAAAGTAGAACAATGCAGAAAAGATGTGCAGGTAGCTGTTGAATACTTTGATGCTGAACATTCAAATATGGGGCAATGTGTGCACAAGGGGTTGAAGGTATTGAAATTGTCAATGGATGCTATGTGCAAATTGACTATGAAAAAAAGCACAAGCTCTTCAAGTTGAAATGACTTGCATTTTAAATTAAGTATGGATGATTTTTTTATAATTTATTAGAGACATGTAAGAAATAATCACAAACCTGTATTAATGTATTAGTCATCTAAGCTTTCTTCATCCTCTTCTTCATCACTCTCAAATTCTATTTCCTCCTCATCTGATGAGTAGTATATTACATTTGCATCCCCCTTGGTGATGCCATCATCTGCTGCAGCTGGAGGAGTCTGCACTTCATATTCAATTAACTCTCTTCTACTTGTTTCTGCAATCAAAAAGTGTTTATCCTCCTCTAAAAGCTTTGCTGCATCTTGATCTCTTGCATCCTCTAAGCCAGCATGCCCTAGCATACTTGGGATTTTGATTCCAAGATTAGGATCTTCAGCTTGCATTGGAAAGTCTGCAGACAGAAGTTGTGACATTTTGGCATGTCCCTTTTCATTTTCATATGGGTGCATTGCAATCACTTTTGTGCATGTCAGAGTTATTGCAATCAGTGCACTCTACAAATGATGTTTTCCTTGTCATATTTGGTTTTATCTTCATTGCTATAAAGTGGAACTTCCCATTGGTCTTCTTTGACTTTGAAGGGCTTATCTAAAAACTTGTAAACATAGAATTTTTCATTTCCAACGTTGTATGCCCAAAAACCACCCACTTTTACTTGTTCTTCTAATGATTTGGTAATGCCTTCATGTGTTGTCATGTGTATCTCACTTTAGGCCTCATCATCATTTTTATCTGCATGCTTGAAATGCAACTCAACCCAATTGTTTTGTCCCTGAATAACTTTGTGAAGAATGAACTTTGTGTCCACTCAAGTGAGAAAAAAACAGTAAAAACCTTTAGGGTACCTTTAGTTTTTACATTTTTTCTCACTTGAGTGGACACAAATGTAACCACACGCGACTGTGAGTGGGTTTTACACAAACCTTTCTGGTTTGGAACTCATGCAAAGCACTCGTTCCCAACCAGAAAGGTGTGACTGGAAAACTCTCTCCAGTCAACAGTGCAGTTACATACAGTGTAATTGTTGGTTTGGTTGTCATACTGTGTTTCAATGGGCTCTTTGTGATTTGCAATGCATCCTTTACAATAACAGGCAATATTTTGTGCCATGACAATTTCTTTGGTTGCATCAGAGTCAGCTCAAAAATGGTAATTGGACCTCATGCCTTGTTTTTGCCTGATTTGAAACCTTTGCACTCCATCAAAATGCCTTTGCCTTTAGTGTCAATATTGTGACACATAAGATAATTCCACTTGTTGACTTTGCAGAATTTGAATTTCAATGACGATATGGATGCTAATCCATGCTTCCAAAAAGGATCACTCAAAATTTGTTTTACTCTCTTGGCCAACCCAATGCATTGATTGTTCTCTACTTTATGACACAAGGCATTTTCATTACCAGTTTCCAATGTATCCTCTAGATTAGCACATTCTTGGGTAAAAATCATATCCAGAAATGTTTTATCAATCCCATTGAAGTTGAGGGAAATTGAAGCCATGAGCAGAATCAATACCATTCTGGTGTATGTACACGGCTTTAAGATGCCCCTGTCCCAACTCCTTGACATTACTGTGCATCTAAAAATGCTACTACTAAATAAGTAGGAGTAGTACAGTAACAGTAGGAGTACTTAGGTAATTATTAGGAGTATGTTTTACTAGCAGTACATAGTATCTACACCATAGAATTCTCACAAAAAATACAAGAATGCCCACACAATTGCTTCATCTTTTACTTTGTATTATTTTGTATAAGAGCTAGTTCACACACTATGCAACAGATCAAGAAACAAACAAAATCTACCACGGCAAATTCTCAGCATCATCATCATTGGCATTGGTTTCAGAATCATCATTAGATACACAAATAGTATCCAGTACAATACCATACCTTACCATAAGAAGTAAGTACTATGTACCTACTACAAGCAATACATCATAGTAGTGTAAAATTGGTGGGACTGGCTTTGGGTTGTTTGTTGTTTGTTTTGATGGAAGACTTGCGTGGCATGCAAAGCATGCACATCATGAACGCAGAGGTGAGAGAGGATGATCAAAATTTTGGCAAAAAAGAATCACAACAAAATCCCAACATCAGTTGAGTCTTACTTGAGAAAATAGCCCAGTTCTGGATTTTTTGTGAGTTTTCAGTACTTCTTTTTTGTGCCATAATCAGCCATAATCAGCCACAATCCAATTTTTGAAATTCTGGGTTCTGGACCAAATTGTAGCAAAATTGGCAATTTTGTCACAATCAAGTCCAGAATCCATAATTGCGTTCAGAATCCACAATCTGATTATGGTTGTAGAATTAATACCAATTCTCATGAAGAGGTCCCATAATGAGGTCCAGAATCTATAATACATGCCATAACCCACAATCAAGTCCAGAATCCACAATCTAGGACAGGATTGGATTGTGGCTTCCTGACCATATTATGGCAGATTGTGGCTCATTGTGATGGCACGGGCTCATTATCACTCTGTGGGCCTCAAATCATTATTCTGTAGACACATGCAATGTGTACCTCATTGACTAAAACTAATAGGAGTAATTAATATTAACTAAGTATTACATACTTATGTGAGTATTTTCATGTATTTTGAGAAAGAGCAATGATTGACATGATAGATTTTCATGTTCCCTCCTGTCATTTTGGCACATGCCTTTTAAATGTGCAAGTCAAACATCAACACTCTCAACAAGCAACACAATGACAATAATATTATTTTTTAGTTTCTGTATCTTGATTGGTTGGACCTTAATTGATATTTTTTGAAGTTCTATATCATTTTGTACCATCATAAGTACTAAAGTACTAAGAACTAAGTATTTGTTTTTTCTTTTTGTCTACAATTTCAAAGAAAACATCATAATTATCATTTTAATTAGCATCTATACATAGTATGAAGTTGCCAGTTGCTGACTTTCATGTTATTTTTCAATTAGAAAACCCTATTGCTCACTTAATTGGTGGTGGTGGATAGCAATGATAATATGTCAGGAATTCACCAAAAAGAGCAACTGTTGTTCAGAAATGTAACACTTTTAGCCATCATTAATGACTGCATGCCAGGATGTACCACTAAAAATCCATAATACACAATCTGACTCTTTCTGTCAATTTCCCTCAGCTTCATTTATTGCATCTACAACCCCACGTCTGTGCCCTGGGGCTTGAATGACCCAATCATAAACCAATTTATACTCATGAGCTAATTAAGACATGAAAAACAATGAATCAGATAATCTATTTTGGACACTGCACCCATCTTTAACCTCAAAGATTCTTTTTATCCCAGACTTCTTCAAATTGTGATGGTTGTTGAGCAAATCCTCAATGACAAGCTTGGTGTTTTGATAAGTTGTGGCAGTGCTTTGGTCATTGTCATCAGTCACAACACCATAATAAAGCTTGGTACAATGGTGCTGTATGTCATCCTCCTCTATTTCATGGACAGGTCTTCCAGGCCTTTAACAAGCAGGTAAATTATTACTTGGTTCAATATCAGTCCTTGGAGCATTATTGGTACTGAAGTTTTGTGATGCTTCATCCATGTCAGTTTGGCTTTGCTCCAATTCATTTAAAAAACCTTCAATTTTAACAGCCATGTCCTCAGCAAATCCTTCATTTTGTGTTTGGCCATTTTGGACTATCTTCCACTTGTCAGTGTAATCCTGTTGAAGGAAAATGATACCATTGTCAGGATCTGGTCAGAATTCAGTGTACTGTTTATTTGTATAAGTTTTCTTGATAATAATAAGACAAGCTGAACATGATACTTCATCTCAAGAAGCCACTTATGGCATGTTCCATTGGGCTTTGTAAATTTACACATAGGTTCATGATTTAGAATATGTAGTTTCTTCCATTTGATATGTGGTTTACATTTTGGAGGAATACATTGTTTTCCACAGCTGTCATTGCATGGAATTCTGGACATACAGGCTTCTTGGGGTCAGACTTGTCAAGTTCAGCAAAGGTATGATAGCTGAAATAGTTTTGGTCTTCATAGGTAAAGCAGTGGACAATTTCCTTGCTGTTTTTTTTTGAAAACATCTTGCTTATACTTGTCCTTGCAATCAGGACATGAGTCTTCAGCGCATTCTTGTTTTAAACACTTCAGGCTTACTGACACTGTCATAACAGGGCAACTAATCTCAAGGGCAACTTCCAATAATTTTCATTCTTATACCAATTGTTTGGGTTAAATATAGCTTCATATTTTTCAAGTGCTTGCCCTAGCTTTTGTTTTTCCCATGTAGCAGGCATAGCACTCAACTGGGCCTTTGTGTTGCAAATAACTTTTTGTCTGGATCCTTTGACTGATTGGTGAATTTATTCCCCAAAATGACAATATTGGCAAAGATAAAATTCCTTGTCTGACTCTTTCATTGAACCAAGCCAATTTGGCCAATACTTATGCATCACACCCTCACATATCATGACAAGGCCACTATCTGGATCCACAATGTCTGGACGACCAACTTGATCAATTGCACACTTCATGTCATGATAAATGTCTCTCTTTGGAAAATTAGTATAGTCTGCCAACCTTTACCATTTCATATGTTGTTGGATGTTGTTCTAATTGTCCTGTAAAAATAGTACATGTGAAAAACACAATTTTGTGTTTGATTAGTTGCTATTAGTACATTATTAAACAGCAAATAATATTATCCGCTATCACCATTTGACACAAAGTAATAAATAATACTTCACATACCATCAGGACCCTTTTTCTTTACAAGAGTGCCATCTTTTCTGTCCCCTTTCTTTGGTGAAGGTCTAACTGAAGGATGTTTGGAAATCCATGTACGCATTGCCTTTATTTGTTCCAGTCAGAGTTTAGACCGTCATGTCATGATTCTTGCAATAGCATTTTTTTTAGGCCTGTTTTTTTGTTATTATGTAGTTGATCTCTTTTTTTACTGCCTCATCATAATGCTTTCTTGACACTGGCCCCAACATTTTTTGAATTTCTTTGTAAGCCACAAAAAACTCATTAGATATAATTCTATCAGCATTTTTGGTGGGAGTACCAACAATTGACACAAGAATGTCTACTCTTACACCAGCTGCATCATTTGAGCATTTACCTTTTTGTGAACAGTCAGTATAATTCTCCATCAATTTGTTCAGGTTGTGCACTGCTCTATGTTCCACCTCAGTTTCTACTGTGTAAAAATCCATGGTCTGCAAATATGGTGATATCCCTGGTGTGGCTAATAAACAAGAAAGTGTAGCCGCTTTTTAGGTGTCTGAGTCATCTGAGTTTTTGAAATGCTCTTTGGGTTTAGTAACAATATGACATTTGGCATTTCATGCACAGTTTGACGCATCTTTTTCTTTGTATTTGTCACCAGATTTTGTGTTTTTGAATGCATTGTTAAGGTTCTTTTTTGTAATTGGTTGCCGCCAATACCTTAGAAGTGGGGTTAACAAATAATCAAAACAGGGGTTATGGGAGTCAATCTGGGGTGCAGAAGTCTTTGGCATAATTGAGCGTATTACATTGGCAGTGTTGTGATGATCAGTAAAATTGTCTGAATTGTTCAAAAAATTTTCAATATATGACAAAAAAACATTTTAGCAATTTGTGCCTGGTAATTCTGGAGTTAAATTATTGGATGATTCTGTACTTACATTGTCATTACTTACATTGCTGCTAGTAGTTGCATTAGCCTCGGACAAATTAATATGTTGAATAGTGCAAATTGGGCAGGAACACATGTCATCATCAGTCTTACCATTTTGACATGTAGTATTAGGCTGGTTTTTGTATTGTCAGTGTTGTCAGCATTGCATAAACATTGTTGTAGTGTTTGTGGCGATGCAACAGGTAAGGTACATAGTAAGCTATTACTATTGCATGCACATTGTTTTTGTGCACATTGTTGTGGAATAGGTGGAGGAGGTGGGCTATTGCAGTGAATTTTGCTGCATTGAGTCAACGGTGTTTGTCATGTGTCTACTGTTTGAAAATAATTTGCTAAAGAGGTTGGTTGTTGTTGATCACATGAAACATGGTGGCAAACCTGGGTAAGTGTATTTTTTGTAGATGATGTTTCTGAGGGTGTGGTAATGCTTGACATGGTAGATGCAATATCAGAATTGGTATGTAATATTTTTGTACCTACAATAGGAGGTGTGGTATGGTCTATATTGAAATTAGCATGTATGTGAGTCTGACAACATATTTTTGTTACAATTAATGTTCAGAACAATACAACTTATTGTATTGACATACCTGTAGCCTGTAGGGTTTAACACAGTTGGTGTTTTTGCAGGGGGTTGAGGCATGACAGCTGCATCCTGTGTTGGTATAATACTGAGAGGACTGCTGTGTAAATTTGAGGGTGTATGAGTTGGGGTCAAGGACAGCTGCAAGGTTGGGGGGGCTGTATAGGTATGACAACAGAGTCTTTGGCTTGAGTGGGTAATGCTGGGTGCACGGGGTTTCTTTGTGCACCTGGAGTTGTGTTGGAAGTATGTAGAACTCCTGTATCCTGTTGAGAAGGTTGCGCAACATCAGCAGCATTGGCTGCATTGGTGGTATTGGCAGTATTGGTGATATCAGTGGCATTGGTAACATTGGTGGCATTTATGGCACTTGCAGCAACCAAGCATTGGAGGTCTGCAATGGATACATCTTCAGTACTTATTGACGCATCAAGACTTTTCATGTGAAGATACTGCCATAGACGCCAAGGATGTTGACTGTGGAGCACATAGTTTAAGCTTTGCAGCTGCATTCTGGAGTTGCCTCTTGTTCTTTCTTACCATGGTGCCAGTACAGTAAAAGTAATAATCATAGGTAGGTAGCTGTAGTATGATAATAAACAACATAGATAAGTAGAAAGGTAGCATGGTAATAACTTGTTTAGATTGGATACAATAGCACATACTATAGAGTGATTGTGTGGCACCAAAATGAAAGTAAGGTTTTATGCTAACTTGAAGTTCAGAGTAGTTCCTTTTTGCACTGCAAAGTTTAAAGTACTATGTGGCAATAGTTTATTTGCACATGAAAGTGCAAAAATATATTCACCTTGATAATAAAAATAAACGCCATGTACTTTTGGGTGTGATTTGTGATGTCTGACAAGGCTGATGACTGATGGCCCACAGAAAAATTCTGACTTATTTTTTTGCATTTTGATTCAATAATACTTTTCAATTGCTGAACATAAGTTGAGATGCATTTGGTGAGTTTGTGCATTTGAACATCAAATTGATCAATAATGCAATTTCATCATCTTTTTACCCTTAATCTCCCTCAATTTTGGCTGAGACTGGGTTGAGATTTTAAATTTCTTGAAGTACTTGCAATCCAAGTAAGCTCTAATTCCAATGAGTTAATATAAACAAAAATTTATATCTTATGTACATATTGAGTAGATTAGCTACACCAAATTATATTTTAAGTACATATATTATTTGGATTCATTTTTGGGGGACAAAAGGAATGTGTATTCTGTTAGTGTTAGAAACTAGCATTTTGAGAGGTATGAGGTCTGGAATTGTTTGTAGGTGCCTGAGCACCAAGGGAAAACAATCATGCTAACACTTCCCAACTGAAAATTTGTATTTAGGAATAAAAACTGTCAAGTGCTAAATCCCTCACAAGACAAAATATTCCTTAAACATAACTTCAGAACAGATTTTCTATTGCTAATCTCTCCTCTTGTTGTCACAAAATCTCTTGTTGCTTGTGGCTCCTTGATAATTTGAGTGCCTCCTATTCCCACTTTCTCTTAGCTTCTTACATTAACTCAAGTTTTCTAATTCTAGAGGTCACTTACATTTATTTCAAAATATTACAACAAATCCAATATAAGCAGAGAAATTACGATGACTACCTAGAAGAAGTGAAAGAGAAAATATGAGACAAGAGAAATCAATTCATTTTGGAAGGGAAATCCACAACTTACAAAAATCAAGGAATCATTAGATAAATTGACTTTGTTTACCTTTTTATGTGACCTAGGGTGTCATGGAAATATCATAAAACTCCAGAAATTATTGGAGGCCCAAAGAGACTACCAGGGGCAACAGTTGTAGGAAATATAGGGAATTAATTGTTGAAAGATACATGATTATTGAAAGAAATAACTTGTGGGAAATTCAATTTGATGGCTTAGCTCACCTGTTATCACTGCCAAATGTTATTGAAGTTTAATTTGACCATATTCATAAAATATGGAACTGTTCCAAAGTTCCTGAAATGAGGGATCTGCATGGGAAACCCCCAAGTGGAAGTGGAAGGGTGACACTTGAAATTGGATGCATGGCAAAAGGCATATATTATTACCAATGCATTGTCTTATCTCATCTTTGGTCACCTTCCAATATCATGGAATTATCAATAAGGGATTTCAATAAGGAAATTACAATAAGTGAATTTCAATTTGGGTTTATTCTTATTATATGGAGCTTCAATAAATTTTCCAAAATAAGGAAAGGGGGTTTGTGCATGTCAATTATACTTACTTTACAATGTTTTTGGGGTGCTGTTGACTTGTCATTGTGACTATGTTCCAATAGTAGGTAACTAACATATTGTTGCCAAAATGAACTGTCTGTCATATTTTTTGAAAACTATGAGTTACAATGGGAATCCATGCACTTCAGAAGCTGTAATGTATAACCTGGTAATACTAACCTTGGAACTTCCATTGTGATGTTATAACTCACCTATCATTAAGTGTTAATGGTGTTGATCTGTAGTGAGTATCTGAGCAGGACATGTGAAAACAAAAATAGAAGGGTGAGCAGAAATACCCAAGTGTTATGCTATTGGGAGGTTAATTGCTTGTAAGAATACATTGTGGTGACAACAAATGAATTTTGTTTGGACAATCATTCTGTTGTTAGTGGAATGGATAAAATTCACAACAGTGGCCTCTCTTACTCTTTGTGGAATTAATCGCTGTCTCTTGGATAATTACTGTACTGGGTTTTTGAAAAATATGGAATTCAATATATTTCTGGAATTTGATGAAATGGAACTTGAATCCTGGAATTTCAGTGTGATTTTGGAGAACAAGATGTATGTTCAATACTCCAAGAATGGATTAATTTTCACAAAAAATAGTACTTATTTACCTATACAGATACACTTACTTACTTAGACACTTCTTTCATATTTTTGTGATAGACAAGTACCTAGTCAGTACTAGTTTAGTGAAATACTACAAAATAGAATTCTACCTAATATGTATCTATATTGAATACACCAACTGCCACCAACCATTACCACAATCATGACAGAGTTGTTGTAAAAAAATGATAGTTTGTCAAATTAAAAAAAATCAGTACATCTGTCCAACTCCACTCAAGAGTGGCTGCCAGACATGCATATTATTTTTTGAATATGCCATGAGTCCAATGGAAATTTGTTTTGGATTTCATCATGAGGTGTTAACAGCTGCCACCAACCATGGTGACAATTGTGAAAAATTGAAAATGATAACTCTTAATCCAAAGTAACACACATATTTGGTGCCCCTCAATGGTGGCTACAAGGAATGTAAATTGCTTTATTTTAATTTTCTATAGTTATTTCCAATAGCATCAGTCTTTAATGGCAAGTGATTGCCAGTTGCTTTTGACCATGGTAGTAGCTGTAAGTGGAAATGAGTAGCACCTCTTTTTAACCAAAATAAATGAACACATCAAGTGCCCCTCAGTGGTGGCTGCCTGGAATGAGCATTAATTTATTTCAACTTTCTCTAGTTGTATTTTCATACGGTATTTTTGGTCGACATGATGGGAGATACCATTGGGTCTTTTAATTCAAAGATTAAAGTAATGTGCATGCCTGGTACCACTTGAGGATGGATACCAGGTTTGTGTAATTCTTTTTTAATTATTTGCTATGGTTGTACTTAATTGTTTCTGATGGCATCAGATTCCATGGTGCTTGGTGTTGAATGTGCTATCTAGAGATGTCAGTAAGGTGCAATACTAAGTGTTATGAATTAGTATGGACCATGGTAGCTGTCTTAAGCTTAAGTAATAATATGGTAATTGCTCTATTTTAATTAGGTATGGTAGCTGATAACTGTCTAATGGATGGTCTCTCTGTTGATTCAAAATCAAATTTTGCTTGGACTAATGAGGTATAAAAGTACAATATATTCATTAAGTAAGTGGTATTAATATGAATGATAGTCAATTGGCAAATGCATGATTGAAGATTGTACATACTTTCAGAGTTGTTAGTTGCAGTTCTCTAACTGCAGTCCTAATTGCATTCACAAAGGGAATGATGTATATATACGTACCAATCTGATAATGACTCAACTATTTTTATTACCTTGTGTAGGAATATTCATTAAGGTAAGTATGTATGTACCTAGGATAAATTATGTGTGTACCATTATTTGGGTTTAGTTGGTCACATGTCATGATTAGGGTTTAATTGGTCACACATCATGGTTAGGGTTAGATTTGTCATCTGACTTTAAGGGCTGGATTTTATAGCCTGGCTAGCCAGTAAAGGGATATGGTGTCTGGGGCCAGGGTGGCTGAGGGGCACTGTGATTGTACCAACTGACTGAGACACATGTTTTGAATCCTGACACTGACCTAAAAGTTTGATTTGTCAGCTAGGTGATGAATGTTTCACTTGACACAAGTGCTGGTGTCTGTCAGTGTGAGTTATTAGAGTACTACTCATCATGAGAGTGTATGCTTTTTTTAGATTATTCTGTATACTTTTAGATTATACCACTGGCATAGGGGCATAGTATGCTTCTTCTAGAATATGCAAACATTCTACCTATACATTTTTTAAAATATTTGGTCAAATTTTTGCTACATAATTTCATAAGAGATTTGTATATGAGAATTCATTTTTATACTGCCCATCTTTCTCAAAACTCCCTACTCTGTAGGAATTTACACAAAACATACCAACAGTCCTTTCAGAACTGCAACTATAGGACTGCAGTTAAGGGACTGTAACTAATTGTCCTGACATGCTTTATCATTTTGGGTGTATTGTGGGGTTAGTACTGGTATATTACTGCTCAATGGAATGGAAAATTGGATTTTGATATGGGGCTGAATTACAGCCAAAACTATACAACCATACCATTAAAGAAAACTTAAAATAAATAATCAATTAATCATGCCTTTGAATGATATTAGAAAATTGATAAAATGTAATTTTTATATTGCTGTCAAAAATCAACCCTGACAACAGACTTTGATTTAGATTAAAAGACTTAAAAGTACCCCAATTTTGAAAAAAAAATCATGCAGATCAAAAATAATATTTACTCAAGATGCTTCTTTTTTACATTTCAGATGGCTTGTGGATTGTTATGATGGTCAACTACAGTAAGTATTTTTTAGTCATGCAGTTGATGACAACAACAATAATTGCCAGGGATGACTATTGTGCAAGGTTATCTGGACCCAGACTGCTGGGACCTTAGGTAGTTTAATCTTCTAGCTACATTGTCACAGGTGAATGCTTTATTGGCTTCCAACTATATTAAGAGGAGTCTCCAAAATGGTCCAAAGATGGAAAAAGCTAATTTTACTTGAGATGTGAGCAAGGAATATTTATTTTTTGTTGATTGCTGTGATGGTGACAAAAATGATGATAATTTTGAGGAGGAAGTACAGCTTAGGAAAAAACCAACATTTCATGAGTTTTCCAATGGAGATGAGTTTGTTATAAAACATCCTAATCCAAGTGATTTTCCTGGTCATTTATTTTGTATGGTATCCAAATTTCATGGAAGATGGAGCAAATAAATTTCTCCACTTCAAAAACCAAGTACTCTAGGTGTCTTTGTTGAGGTGGGTGAGGGAAGGAGTGCAGAACTTGTTTTCATTGTGATAAAACCATGCTTCTATGTTCCACATGTCATGCTAAACACATAGCACAAGTTTCAAAGTCAAATTATTAAAATTATTCATAGTGTTTCCATTCATTTCAAAATCACTGTAAAGTTGCAGTGACATCATTTTTTTAGCATTGAAAGAATAGGGGAAAGTGCCTGATGCTGTGCATTCTGTATGTATTGAGAGTAGTTTACTGGTCTCAAATAATGAAATTGCTCAATTTTTTACTGCGAAATTCTCCTGCAAAAAATACTGTAACTTTACAGTGCCAGCTGTCAGGTTATCCATTGGTATTTGCTAATACTGTAGCTAGTGGCTAGTAGCTTGTCAACTGCGTCTTCTATGTGCATGTGTTGCTTTCTGAGGTACTGTGATTTAAAAAGATGCTGTGTAGAGCAGTAGCTAGCTAGTTGTGTCTTCTTTCATGCTAGTGTTGCTTGTTGAGGTACTGTGGTGTATAAAAGATGTTGTGTATAGCATAGAATATGAAAAGGCAACATTGTAATTTTCTTAAATAGCTGGTGGGTGGAATATGGCAGTCCCTGTGCTGATTCTTGGGAGGGAAATCTATAGAAGTACCCAATAAAAAGTCAAAGGTTTTGCATTTGCTGTTTGAGGTCTGCATATATGGAAAGGGTGGGGGAAGATTGGATTGATAGACCTTATTTTTGTATACCCTGCTCTCATGTTAATTGGTTTGAATTAAGGTTGTTGGAGGTTTAGGTATGTCACTTTGGTGTAACAAAGAAAATTATATTTTTCACTGTGTTGTTTATGTTGATGGAATATAAGCTTCATAAAAATAGAGATTTTAACAACAAGTGTTTTAAGTTCACAATATTCCAAGGAAGCTCTGTCTTCTGACTTATCAAAACTCAAAAATTCTAGTCATCTAGAGCCATCAGATAATCATCATTGTTTGGCTCACCATAAGCCCATGTTGCTGAAAAATTTTAAGTTTGGTTCTGAACAGGTACAATATGTTTCAAGAAATTCTCTTAATGTGGGATTAGAATGTCCCATTGGTTTAATGGGACATTATCATCAATTTGACATGCCTGAAATGATGCTTTGTTTTTTGAATGAAATTGTTTATTCTGAAATTTTTCTCTGTGGTTGCAGAAGGCTGTGGACCAGATGATATTCTATTGCCTTTTTTGTTTTTATCATTTCCATGATAATTTTTAAACCTTCATCATCCAGTACATTCAAACTTGTTTTAATGTCTCTCTTTTCTAATCTTTCCATTCCTTCTAAGTGTACTTGTTGCAACTTGCAACTTCTCATCAGATTTATTTTTCATCAGATGGAGGAAAATGGCATCACCAATATTGTCATTGGTGGAGCATAATAGAATTGATACTTTACCAATGTGCTGTTTAGAACAGGAAAGGGCCTATAACATCAGTATAGAAAGCTCTTTTTGAGTCTAGCATTGTGCTCAACCAATACAAAAAGATAAAGTCTTGATAAAGTTCTCTTAGGTTACTGGTATTCTATCCCTTGTTCATCATAATGGAACCATTCTGCCATTGATGTTCAAACTGATGCTTATAAATGTCCATGGTTTCTTAAAGTTGCAGGTACTTTTGGTGTTAGTTGTGTTCATCATTGATCAACTGGAAACTGGATGTGAATTGATTTTGATGTCCCCAATACCCTTGAGAAGTTTTTAAATAATTGGGGTCCAGCAAATCATTGGAAAAATAATATCACCAGACTCCCATGTGGACCCCCAAAGAGACTATTTATCAAACCATCACTTCTACTTATGTATGAGAAACAAGTAAGTGGTACAAAATAAGCCTTGGAATTTCTAAAAGGTGGGTATATTTCAATATGTAGGTAAATTATAAAATAGGTACTATGTGCTACAAGTATCTTGATAATAATATATGGATAGGTAGATTGAGAATAGGCAAATGCATTATGCAAACTACTCACTAATTTAGTACAGACAAACTACTGATTTGTGCCTATTATGTTGATTACTGAGATTGGTATTATCTCAATGACCCTCTATAGGTGCTTCAACATCAAATTATTTGATTATTGAGATTAGTATTATCTCAACAATCTACCTTAGGCTGTGCAAAATATTTTAGCTATTGAGATTAGTCTTATCTCAAAAACATCTGTGAACACCCCTTCATAATTCTGGTAAGTCTCCAAGACTATAAATATTCCTTCCATAGATAATCAATCTCATTGTCAATTAATCAATAAGTCTTGTCAAGAAATATAACAAACCAATCCAATCTTCAAAAACGTATGTCATGTTTATTGGTGAGTTAAGAGGAAAAGTCACAATCAATTAAGATAATGCAAAGAGACTAAAAATAATGATGCCATCAAATCAATTATGTTGCTGGAATCTAGGTGATACATAATATCTCATAGGCAATAACAAATTGTTTTTGGATTTCAACATATGGATGGAGATCAACAACATATGACTGTGTATTGACAAACATAGGTCCATTGCAATACTTATGTTGACAAAAAAAATGACATCCATCACAACCTTCTTCACTCAACATTTACATACAATAATAAAAATACCTTTATGACTCAAATTGTGGTAGATTCTTGAGAGTTGTGAGAATGGTATGAAATATATGTTTCAGTGATGAAGTTATCCTCCATTTGGATGACTTTTCAGCTCTACAGTGTCCATTATGAAAGTTTAATGGGACAATGATTGTGATAATTGTTCTCTCTGCCATTTTTGGGGATATTGAGATTACTGCCTTCTCAAATGCCATGTTGAGATAATTTCAACGCACATCTCCAAGCCCACAGGAGTATTTATTATTTTTGAGGAATTTAAGATCTACCTCTTTAACTTACTACTTACTTACTATCTCAATATTTTACTGTACTACTGACTCAAACACAATACATCATAGTACTATTTTGTATTGATTCTACCTACTAACATGACAAACATAATCCACCATGGGATTATTCTCTACAACACAAAAATGAATGGACCATCCTTAGAAATGCTCTTCAGACAGACCCTTTCACTGTCAGTGAGCACCAATTTGCTCTAGGCATGGTCACAGGGAATTGGTTTTTGTCTTAGTTTCTTGAAAATTATCAAGTATTTAAAGAGCTCTGGCATCCCAAAGTCAGTATAGATTTTTGAAGAATATTTTGTCATTTTCAGTAATCAATAGTACCATTACAACAATAATACAAAATTCCACAACAGACAAACAAGGAGTCTTAAAGAATAAGGAAGAAGCCAGAACAGTTTGCAAATTCAAAACAACAGAGTGGGCTGATTTATTTGGGAGTGGGATATTATTAGATAGGAGTAATAGTCAAGAAAAGGGGGGAAGCACTGGATCTGCAACTGCTGTGGACATAATTTTATTCTTGAACCAATAGTAGACACGAAATTAAATAAAAATTATAATAATGATAAGACATTTAAATTGGCTGTGTCAATCTGCATCTATAAGATATAAGTCTAGTTTTAGAGCTTATCCCTACAACAAACAATATTCAGAGCTGGGATGCACCATCCCCTCCAATTGATGTTGTCCTTCAAAAGTGATCTGACAGACTGGACCTTGAACAGGTAAAATTGAAAGGAAGCTGAAGATATCATTTCCAGGAATCCAACAATGGCACTATGTACAACAGAGGCAGTTGTATGAATGAAGATTACTATAGCAATGGTATGAATAGAGATGATGGAGACAATGTCACCAATCAAATTGCTCACCTCTGACACCCTCCTAATTGGTCACACAACAATCAGCAAACAATTAATTGCATAATTGTTGCAATGGATGGATCTATGAATTGAAACAAGGTGGCAGTTGTAACAATGGAGGAAACAATTAATGCAATGGAGGATGGAGATGAAGCATCAAAATTGATCATCACCAACACAAGCAACAATCCATGGAAAAATGGCCAATTATGCAATGGTGATGGTGATGGGATGTGGTGTTGCTGATGATGCTATTGTTGTGGTGGTTTAAAGAAGAAAAGGGGCAATGATGATTTTTTCTGTTGCCATTTCCATTGCCATTGTCAATATCAACAACAATAAAATTATCAACCGAAGTTAACACATGCATTAACATATGTTTTATCTTTGAAAACAAATGTATTGAAAATTAAATTGGTGTGAAAATTCTGTGTCCAGATGGGGGTTTGGGTATTTTTGCCCTAGTAAAAATAATGGAAACCCATCTGGACACCCATCTGGACCCCCATTTTTCTAAAATGGCTGATGGGGGTCTCCGACCCCAGGGTCTGACAAAAAAATTGTCTTAGGTCACTGGTGTTTTGTTAATGCTATCAATGGATATTCTTTCATTCCTCATCAGTGGAACCATTCTGCCATTGGTATTGAAACTGCTCCTGATGCATCTTCATGGTTTCTTAAAGTTATAGGTACTTTTTGGTGTTAGTTGTGTTTATTGTTGGCCAACTGGAATCTGGAAATGAATCAATTTTGATGGAGTTGCTTTGTTTGAGTTGTAAGTGTCACATGAGTAATCAATTATATCATGGACATGTTTTGTACAGAATTAAGTCTTGTAGATAAATTTATCTAAATATAATAAAGAAACATAACCATTGTCCTTTCTTTCTTTTTTGACCATCTTTTTGTTTTTCCATACTTTTTGGCTTGTTTCATTTAACACAACCAAGCAGTCAGCAACCACCATCACATAGTTCACATCATTATGTTGTAGAATGGTAATATTAGGTGGGGTTATCACTGGGTTATTACTTGTAGAAATGTTTCACAAGTTGTCTGTTTTATTTTCTAAAGCTACCCTACAGTATCACATATTATTTGGCCCCTATTACCCATTATGATGAATGTTATCTCATTCCATTGGTGTTGTGAGCCAAGGTAGAAATATTTATGGATGGCATAGTTTTCAACACCACAAATGTGGTGTTACAATTGATGATGGAGATGGTATTTTCCACTAGCACTAGATTGCCACAATATCATTGGCAGTACAAAGGGATGTATGAAGTGGATGGACATAATATGTTGGACGTCTGGTGGAGGCTGTGACATTGTATTGGCCACTGCTGTTGATTGAGGACTGTTGGAACTGAAAGGACTGGGTAGAATGTAGTTGGTGCTGGGGGGGACATATGCTATTTGTGTTGACAAGGGGATACAGCCTGGGAGGCCAAAATTGCCAAGGAAACTTGCTTCACAACTCTCTTTTTTAATTTTGTTCAAACTTCAAATGTAATTTTTGAAATTTAAATCTGGAAGGGGATAGACTGTGTCTATCCTTTGACCAAAAATGCTTTATACTCTTGTGAATCTCTACACACTCAGATTTTTGAGCAAGACCAGCCACAAAATCTTGGGAAGCAAGTTTCTCACCTAACATAAATTTTAAGAGTTACTCCCAGTCTCTATTCCCTTGGTGTTAGTGATGGTACCATGTTGTTGTTTCAAAGATGATTGTTGCATCTTCTTCTTCTATGTTGGAATTACTGCTGAACGAGAAGAAGTAGCTACTAATTTTGAAGTTGGAACTGTCTCTGGAGGTTGCTGATATCATATACAGATACAGATGTGATAACACTTGTGCCTTCAATGGTACTAGGTAGTCTTTCTCTGGACTGCTGTCTCCTAATTAAAGTATTATCAACTTTTTACAGTTGCTTGACAAAAGATCATTCTATATTGTTTGTGTATGCCTCCCAAGAATTTAGGCTGTTGTGTTGGCATAGATCTGCTTCAGAGAAGAAGCTTTTGGCATTGTGAAAGGTTTTGTTGCCTCTGACATCAGTTCCCAATCTGTTTTGTCAAGGGGATATGCACTACAAATTCAAATAAACTTGATGAGAAGTCATGACAATTGCTTTGGCAAATAGGGGCTTTGTTCATTCCTGGCAAATTGTTGACATTTCTCAATTTGGTCAAACATTATTACATTTGGGGGATTATGGGTACTTGTCATAATCAAAAGAGGACAATTTAATTAGTTCCCAGTTTCTCTCAATTCCTCTTTTTTTCATTTACTATCCTTACGCAAGGGCAGTGCAATTTAGGAAGAGTGGCAACACTCGTCTTCCATAGGGATCAACTAAATGTACTTTAAATTTTCTGTTTATCATCATTATCTAGATGTTCTTATAATATGTCAACTAAAACTGGTTTCTTTTGGAACATGCTAACATTGGCTTGTGTTAAAAGTATTTGCTTTATTCATTTGGGAATTATGAGAAACAAAAGTTTGACATGATGTAGTGTCAGGTTTACCTGCAATACAAGAGATAAAGATTGTACACAATTAATGCATCTACGTTAATATTATTTGATGTGCACATGAAAAGGACATTGCAATTAATTCAATGCTTGATAGCAACCATAATGTGTTGCTTTTAACACTTGGGTTTCGGGACCCTAATTCTAACTTCTGGTTTACCGTGCGGTCACCCTCTCTTTGGAAAGAGCCAATTAGATGAGAGTTGTGTTTACTTTTGATACTCTCTTTGAGCTGATCAAAAATTAGATAGAGAAAAATTGAAATTGTTACTACAATTTTGTTGCTAGAGAAATTTTCTCCCTAGAACTAGGAACAGAAACAATATTAGTATGTAAGATTTGACAAAATTGCTCTTTAGGATGAATAAAACCAATTTTCAGATCTTTACCCTTCTCATAAAAAACTGCATCATCTAAAATATTGAGTAAAAGAGATTTCCAGGAAGACTGACATTAATGTTAGCCTTCCACAAAAGTTTAATATGTTGGATCTATTCCAGTAAGTGGCTACTTATGTAGTTTGCCTTTACCAACCATGGTCAGACCGCTTGCCTCACCGAGTCCACTTGCAGCTCCAACAGCTGTAGCTTAGGTGGAACTCATAATTAGTAAAATTACTAGTTAGAATCACCATCACATATGAGCTGGTCTTAACAACTTAATAGCATAGTTATGACAATATTTAATTGAGAAACGTCATGTATCATTAACAATGAGGAAAATTAATTGTATTGAATTTGAATTTAAATATAGAAGACGCACATTTGGAGTAGAATACCAGATGGCATAACTTGAAAACCAATAAAGTTGAAACTTGATCTCTGTTATTCTGTACACAATGTATCTGAACATAAAGCTCATATTTTTATGTGTAATTGCATGTACTAATGATCTGTCTCAATCTATCTCAGATTACTTACAACCAAAGAACCTTCTTACAACTCAATTTGATCCAAAAACTAAATTCTTTATATAAGAAAATCATTTGGGAAAGAATTGAGCATTTTCTTTTTTTGTAACTTTTTGTGAGATTGTCTTGAACTACTCTTTCTGATGTACCCTTTATAATGAGATTTGGAAACTTACTAAACTATTTTGTTCAAGGTTTTTCTAAACCTGAAGAATGGAAGAATGACATTCTATGACATTTGAAATTTGTAACAAATATAATCAAGAGACAAATCCCCCAAAATATTTTGAGATTGACATCGTTGTTGTGGTATCAATGTGCTTCATGGAATACTGGTATGATGAAAAGGTTGCTGTAGATTGAATCACTGTAAGAAAAAATATTGGAAGTTTCAGGGAAGAATAATGATTTTTATAATACATGTACAATAGACTTTGGTGAGATTGTGATATCTTTTTTGCTGATGCTGATGTTTTTATGATTTTTTGTGTTGTTTGGTTTTGGTTGTTGGATGACATCAGTGATGAATGAATATTTGGATCTGTTTTTAGAGACCTTTTGTTTCTGGGAGCACTTTTTCTACAGGGATTTTGGTCAGCT
>JALLOT010000110.1:0-26398 GCA_036939595.1 Thalassiosira livingstoniorum | reverse complement strand
AAATGATTGTTGAAACTCCAAAAAATAACTTCCTTTCAAAAAATCAATATTTAAATTGTAGAAAATAAGGTCTAATTGTGTTACTACTATTGGTAATATCTGGTAATATGCAAATAAAGGCAAAAATAAAAAATACTCCTACACCACCTAATTTCAAAACCAATATTGTTGTGTGTTACCTTGTACTTAGTACTTCTAGAGAGTAGAAGAGTAGGAGCAGATTATGCATGGTAGTAAGTACATCATAGTATTGTACAGTATTGGTACTTAGGAAAGGGTAGTAGGAAAGGTATGAGTAAAAATAAAGCAATACAATGATATTGCCTGGGCCTATGGTACTATACCTTATCTAGAGCCGCAAAGGTCGGCAAGCCGAGCTCTAAAAGGCTTAAGTATCATACAGTAATATTCCGATATCTCGTATTAATCACTCCAAGACAAAAAATAATAATAATAATAATACTCGTAAATACTTACCTTTAGGTAAGATATTATGCTATGGTTCAGGTAGGCCGTAGGCAATAAGTACCTATGGTTCGCATAAATAGTTCGTTGCAGCAGAGAATTGTTAGTTACTACTGTAGAATTCATTTAGTACTGTACTATTTACTCTTGGTTTGCTAAGACATTCTTGATTTTTTTTTCTAACCTTCTAGAGGGGCAAAACCAACCTCCCCAATCGATTGGTGGGGTTCAAAAACCACCAAATTCATCAAATAATGGGTGTCATTTAACATAGGAGTTGATGATTTAATTGATGCTGTTTTCTCATTTTTTGACCCTTTTTCTCATCTATTATTTTACTTGAAAAAATTAAAATTAAATTTAAAAGAAAGAGTAAATTAACATACATTACAGATTTAAGACAGGCAAACACCATACAGTTGCATATTGCCCCAAAACTGAGTTTTTACAATTTTTTATTTGCACATGCTGTAGAGCAGACTCTCAGCTTTCATATGGTGAAGTTTTCAAGTAAAAATTCCTAATATTTACTGAGTTATGGTTGATTTAGCACAAGCAATTGTTTTTGATTTTGTAGTTTCTATCCCATGCAATTGCCGCCTTCTCCTGTTGAAAAATAATAAAGTACTTGCCCTATCTACTACAAAAACTTTAAACGTGATTATCTCAAAAACTTTATTGATCGACTTTTTAATATGCAACCGTTTGGTGTTTGCCCGTCTTATTTATGGTAAATGTAGGTACATTTTTCATGAGTACCTTGTAGATGACAGTAAAAATAATTGCTCCATTTGATCAAAACTTAGCTTTTGTTGTTTATTTTCAAGATAGAGTTTAATGAAAAAATCCTTTCTTTTAGGTGTCATAAAATGTTTTGAGTTCTAGATCTCAGCCAAAAATTTAAAAAAATTCTTAATTTTTTTCTTACACTAGTCAACTCACTAAACAATTGCACCAAAAAAGAACTTAGAAAAAATCTTTATTTTTAGCTGAGACCTAGAACTCAAAAGTCTTAGTAATGTCATAGCAATTCAATAGTACAGTAGACTTAGACTTAGTAGACTTAGACTTTTTTAAATCACTACCACATAAGGGTTTGTCACCCATTTTTTGTATGACTCTACAAAAAAATTTTACACATACCTTATGGCCATGTTTAACATGTTTTGCAGTGGGACTTTTGCGGGACAGACCCTCAGAACCCAGACCCCTTTTTAACCAATCTTTGGGGATCCTTTGGACATAAAGAGCTCAAAATCACCTCCTGGGTCTTGATTTGAGAAAACCTCAGAACAATTTTTTTATCTTTTTTTAGACCTTTTTGAATGAAGACCCTAGGTTCTCTACTGGCCATTTCCATAAGTTTATTACAATAATCATATATCTTATGAAAAAATTTACGCATGTGAAATCTCATAGCTTTGTACTACATTCTGCAATCGTACACCTATCTAGGACATAATATACCTATCTTCTCAAGACCAAGTGTGGCGCGCCAGGTGGCACTGACAGTGTATGGAGGGGTGTTGTCAAACTGTTTATCTGACAGATAGGGCATAGACAAGATTCAATGATTCTTGTAATATTCTACCTAAAATTCATTGGATGACAGAGGTACTTACAAAACATTATTAAATATTTGGTCCTATGTATGTGTAAGACAGCCACTAATTGTGTGTTTTTACCTGTAATTACCTGACTCCCTTTTCCAAACTTGGTACCGCAGAAATTTTGAAAATAACTTAAATAAGGTCAGTTTGCAGATTGAGAGCCTTGAATCAAGACCCCATGAAATGAAGGTCTTGATTTTAAAGGTTTGCTTTGCAAAAGTCCTGCTGTAAAACATGTTAAACACACCCTAAGGTATTTTGCAAGTTTTTGCCTCCAATTCTGGTTGGCAGTTAGTTGTGAATTTCCAGAGGGGAGAGAGCAAAAAAGTGCTGAAAGGATTTAAAAAAAAAATGATTAAGCACCTATCCCCCCATGTAATACTACTACTCTTGGCACCAGTGATTTAAAAAACGTTATTTTTGAGTGATAATTGATTTCATAACAAAGTTTTTTGAAAAACAAACTGATTTCTGACAATGACATTGTCACAAGTAGGTAAGGGGTGGGGTGCTAAGGTGATAGTTATTTCTTTTCATGTTCTTTTCCTAAGGAGACTAGTGGATGGAAAACATGTGTTTTAAGCAATGATTCCTTGCTGTTTGAAAAAAAAACACTCAAATATTACAAGTATGTAGGAATCAATACTTTTTACATTCTCTCAAATTACCAAACTCTCATTCAGTAGCCAGCAGCATGAATTCCACCACCACATCTACCATGACAATGATGAAAATCCATCTACCACCACGATCAGCATGGCTTATGGCACCCCACCTCTGATTGATTTAGCCTCAGTAGCAAGCACTCCTCATTTGACAGCAACAAGAATGCCTACTTCAGTATATGGCCTGTTGAATTTAGCAATTAGAGGCATGAAACTACATCATCTTGTCCACTGCCATCCCAATTGTGAAAGTACTCTTCCCCAACCAATGGCACCATATAAACTGCACTTAAAAGAACAAATAATCTGTACTTCCAGTCACACCTCAATTGATCAGTCCCCCAATACTCTCTCTTGTGTTGGTACAATCTCCTGTCTATTACTGCTTGTCCCACTTCAAATGACAAAGAAGTAAAAATTAATAAATACGGACATTCAAGTCACTGGGATCAAATGTGAAAAGGGTCACAATTGAAGCAGTTCAACCATTGACCCTATTACAAACCTGGCATCTATTTTACTGCTGGAAAAGCACACAGTGGCTATCTACTTTCAATTAAGCTGCCTCAGCATGTTTACATTTCTCAATTTATTTCCTCTGTTAATTTTTCCCCAATAATTCTAAATGATCCTCAGATTAATAGACTTAGATTACTACTGTTAAACAATAACACTATAATATCTGGAAATGATGTTTTAATTTTGAGTTGGAATATTAACAGACAATGCATTCACCGGGGCCATGACACGGGTGGATGTCGGGATGGTGCATTCACTGTTACCATTTCAGCAAGTGTGCAGAACTAAAAAGAGTTGCAAATGGATGATTTATCATGATGGACAACAAAAAAACAGGTGATATTGAAAAGAAAATGGTTACAAAGGGCCAAAGGTCCTGGAGTCTAAAGGGTGGATAATATTTAGGGTGAAACAGCCTTTTTCATGGTGATGAATGCTGAATTTTAAGCCAGCATGCAACTTTGAGTCCTGAAAGTATCATGGTGGGTCAATGTTAGTGAGTGTTCTCTCTCTAATAATTGGCAGTCTATCTGCCATTGAGTGCCATTGTTGTCTTCCCAACTTCCCCATTTTCTGTTGCATGTAATTTTCAAAACATGTGTGTTGTATTTGGTGTAGTATGTACTAGGTGCTGTATCTACCTAAAAAAGACACACACTTATTCCCTAAAACGTAACGGATTTATTCTGTCAACTATCCATACTCTTTTTTTGTATCCTTGGAGGATACAAAAAAAAATCAAGGTTTTTCAAATTTTGCCATTTTTTTTTGTATCCTCTAAGGATACAAAAATTAGTAATTTTCAAACAACTGACCTCTAAACACCTCTATTTTTTCCAATTACAAAAATAGGTAACTTCTTTGAAAAATTCATGTTATGACCTTTTTGAGGTTATTTTTTTATTTGTTTTGATGCATTTTTTCATCATTTTTTGACTTGTCAAAGTTGGTTACTCAATCTTGTCATCAAAAAAATATTTTGGTTTTGTGTTGTATCGTCAAATTTAATGATTAATTGAAAATTAGGGAAAAAATCGCTCGTTGACACAATCGAGTTCACTTTTATCGGCCAGTTTCCCTTTTCTCGCAGTTTTCTCGTCAAATTCCGAGGAAAGATCGAGTTTGAGTAGACATACTTTTACGTATGGTACCGGGGTATTGTACTATTATTATTCGTATTTTTTACTACCCTATCTACCCTTAAAAACAAGCTTAGTAATTTGTTGTTTGAAAACGAGTTCCCTCGAATTAGGGTATGTTATACCACACATTCCTCTGTAGCAATGTACCAAGAAAATTTTTTGTATCCTTAGAGGATACAAAAAATTTTGGGCAATTTAACAACATTTTTTGGCTTGACCATGGTGATAAAGTCATCATAGAGAGCGGAAAATGGTTGTGAAACCACCAAACAATGATTACAGCCTGTTAGTATGGGCTTTTGGCTAACTGATAATGGTTAGTCATCATTCATAACTCCATTGGAACCCCATTTTAAAATTGATTTTTGAAGAGCATTTTTGTATCCTTTTTTGTATCCTTTTTTGGCTAGAGTATGGCTAGAGGCTTTCAGTGTGACATCAAATATGTTTTTTTTTGGCTGATCACCCAGTAGCTCTTGATGACATCATGCACAAGTTAAAGATGACTAGAAAAAATACACAATATCTGGCAAAATTGAACTTTGTAAAAGAAAGAACAAAATTAAAAGTTAAAAATTAAAAGACATTTTTGTCAAATGAATTTCTTCTGCGACAGGTTTTTAACAGGTTTTTGACATTTTTTGGCAGAGAAAAAAAAATGCCAAAAACTTGTCAAGCACAATATTTTGCACATTGATAAAGAGATTCAACAAAACTGAAAAAGGGAATAACAGCAGCAACCAGCACAGCAAAAATGACAAAAATGGCAATGATGACAATATCTGCCTCTGCATTGCCAACATTTGGTTAGCAACAATAATTATCACATCTTTGTGCAATCATTGAAACTAAGGATGAAATCATGTAGTTTAAATAATAAAAAGCTAGAGAGAGATTAAAATTATTGGTTACTTCTATTTTATAAATTACATACTGTGAATAACAAAGATGACATGCCAAACAATGGGTTAATTAATGGAAGATTTTGTTGTTGTTGCAGCAAAATATTTACAACAATGGATATTAGATTGTTATTTATGATATTTATTGGTATGACTAAAGAGCTAAAAGAGGATGTAGTTGCAGTAGGGATGTGATTATAATGGTCCCATTCCTTTTTGCATGATGCTGGTAGCATCATTGTTGCCAAGGTTATGATGGTTAATGTTTAAGGCATAACATAAAAGTGAGTTCACATGTGCACCTCATTCTTTGGCCAAGGACCATTACTAATGGATGTACATGGTATGTAGACTCACAGATTGCCACAGGAGACTCTCAATATTCATTGGAAATCCCTTGGTGTACCAAGTTTCTGCCCATGATAATCACAAAAGAGGATTTTTTCAAGGTAGATACTCAATATATGTATGGAAATAATTTCTATGTTGTACTATAAGAAGTTTTACGCCTTTGTATTCCACGTCAATGGCCTTTTTTTGGCCCACTGGCATGGAATACAAAGGAGTAAGACTTTGTTTGTAGTCATCCATGGACATTTTTATTGTATTCCACAAAACGCCTAAACTTTTGTCATCATAAGCTCTTTTTTACAAAAAAAGCACCTTGGAATACAAGAAAAATGTCCTAGGAGGACTACTATGGATACCACACACAGCTTTAATCATCAGAGTGATTAAAACACTAAATTCATTATTATCCATAAACATTCAGTTTGAAGGCAGAATTTGGAGTATCTTGTAGATCACACATTGCTGTTGAATGTTTTTGGCAAATTTTTGGCTGCTTTTTTTTCTGCAGATAACCTTCCAAAAATCTGCCAAGAATTTTCTAGATCCAGAAATTGTTGAGTTTTTTTAATTACAGAACTGCAGGAAGTATGATAGATCTGATAACTTACCTTGTGGTATGGATTCAGTTTTTTTGAGCCATCTAAGATGGTGGTGTTGCTCCACTGTACAATACCCATTTCAAATGGGGGTGTGAGCAATGAAGTTCCAGGAGACAATGACTAGGAGTCAAGGTGGGCTAAAACACAAAAGTGTAACATCATCTTGCCAAGATCTCTTGCAATCCTCTGGAAGCAAACACCAACTGCTGTAGAGTGCAGTGAGAGACTGCATGAAAGTGTGCCATGTTTGGACAGGCATTGGCAGGGGATGTAAATGCACTAGTGTAGTGAACAGGTTAGTGGTACAGTGTAAGACATAGTACTGAAGACCTCACTAAAAGATCATGCAACAAATTAAACTGGAGGTACAGAGGTGTGATGTCCAGACCGATAGTGCTGATAGAAAGGGGAAGGATGCTGCAGGTAGCTATGCAGTGGGATGGTTGTTGTGTTTGAGCTCGTGGCCTTTCTTGTCTTAGTTTTTGTTATGAGGAACCACTCATAATGGAAGCTGCTGCTTGCATCATGCAGCAGCATATTTTTTTTTAAATTTCCCCACCATCACTCCCATGGTTCCAGCCTCAGATACTGGGGTATACTAACTGCAGTCCAGCATGCCGGGCAGTCTAAGTTCAGAGTCAGCCCCGGGCTAAGCCCAGTTTTGGCAATGTCCATCTATCACTACTAGGGTCCAGCAGAGCATTCTTCTGTCCAGTAGGGATTGGCACACCTTTTTATTTTGGGTGTGTTAGGAGGTGAAGGGTCAGGGCCCATTCACACACATTTTTGAAAAATCTTATGCAAAAATAAAAACTATAACTTCATACATGGAAATGAAAATGGATGAGCTGCCCTGACTCTTGAGATCCAAAGAATTTCTGTATTGTAACTTCCAAAAATAATACAAAAAATGTACTCACCGCCTACCTAGTACCGATATCTTCCTGGTGCCATGCCATCTCATGCCCTCTCATAGCCTCTCATGCCCTCTCATGCCATTATTTTTGCCCTGCCTGTACTATAATAGCTTGTAGGAGTAGTAGACGAACAGTATTCTAGGTACCATACCATACCATACTTGCTACTTAATAATATGCAGTAGAAAAAAAAGGCCAACATGCCTAAGGTAGGTAAGTATGTTCATACTTTTATTTACAATACCATAGAGCTCTGCCTATTACTAATACTTACAATACTTTAGTTGCAGGATAGATAAGTAGTAGGAAAGAGACACAACGCTGCAGCATCATCAGGCAAAATACAACTCATTTTAGAAAGCAAAGTTTCAACTTTGAACATTTTGTTCCAGATAGAAGTGAAAGAGTTTTACAATAAAACAATGATGCAAGCAGTGAAGCCAAGAGTATTCATTGGAGATCAGGAGAGCAATAGAATTCCAAAGTCTTCGCTTGTCAAACATGACGCCAACCATAAAGCTGTGGGTCAAACAAAAGGCAACGAAGACATGAAAGATTCCACTTCAAGACAGAGTTCAGAGAAAATCAATCAGAAGCAGCGGCTTCTAGCGAAAGAAAAGGATCGACCTGAACCGAGGCGTCGTCATTCAGTTCATAACACAAATGTTTCTAACAATGTCTCAAGTGATCAGAGTTTTGAGCCATCTCTTGAAATTTCACCCTTTGAAATCCACACCGTATTTTGCTCGAACTATAATGAAGAAAACGTAAGTCGGCAATCAAAAAAGTCTAGTCGGAGTAATAAGAATCGAAAACCAAAAAGCAAAAGGCCGCAAAATGTTCAGAAGAACCAAATTGAATTTATCAAAGGCACAGACACACGGAACTCTACCGCCGACACCAAGTTACCGAGAATCAGTGAAAGTATCGGTGAACAAGTACGTATGGCGTCAGCCTTGGACATGATCAATGGCGTATTCAAAGACGATAGTGGCGGAGCCCTGAGAAGCTGTAAATCAACAAATACTGGGCGTAGGTACAGAAAATCTAAAAGTGACGGATTACGAAACCATTCGGAGAAAGGCTTTGAAATGAAAAAAGACCCAGGTTCTATGCATGGTAAAGTGCTCGACCCGAAGATACGGAGTAGAAATGCCAGGAGGTCAAGCACTGGAGGACAATTTACAAATCGTTCTCAAAGCTTCGAGTCTACTCCTCATCAAGGTTACAACATAAGCCCTTTGCGGAAGCAATCTCCGACGGATGTGATTCAAGGCCTGTCAGCGATTGAATCTGAATTTCTCCAACAGGAGTCAAAAGAAGAGCTTGCTGCCCAAAACACTAGGAATATTTGTGAATTCGCCGACGTCAAGCTGCAACATTTCCACGAAAGCTCAGTCACCGCTTCAGACTTTGACATGATTAATGGTGTGTTCAAAGAAGGCAGCTACCGAAATATCAGAAGCTGCAAATCAACAAATACAGGACGCAGATCGAGGAAATCAAAAAGAGGCGGGTCACAAATACCTTCGGTGACAAGCATTCATTCGGAAAAAGGTGCGGATTCCAGGAATGAAGTCTTATTGGACCCCAAGCTCTCTGGTAGAAATGCAAGTAGGTCGAGCGTTGGAGGAAAATTCGCGCATATATCTCAAAGCGTAGAATCTAGTTCTCGACAAAGTGACGAATGTAACCATGACGGATGGGATTCAACCGAGCAATCACCAACGGATGTGATTAAAGGAATGTCCGTGATTGATTGTGAAATTCTTCAACAAGAGTCCAAGGAACAGCTTCGCAACCAAAACGCTATCAAGTCTTGCGAATTCGCCGACCTCAAGCTACAATATTTCAACGAGAATTCACTTAACAGGTCGGATTTTGACGTGATCAATGATGTGTTCAATGACAACAATGGTGGGAAGGCCAGAGGTTGCAGATCAACAAACTCTAGGCGCAGAACTAGAAAATCAAGTAGCGGTGGAAAGAAAAATTATCCGGAGAAATGCGCTGATTCGAGGAATTGCACAGACTCCACACGTGATCCGTGTGACACCATGTCCTGTCGTGGTGGCTCAGGGAGGCCTGGCATTGGAAGACCATTTACACATGACTCTCAGAGCGTCGAGTTTAATTTACCTCAAGCTGACAAATCTGCAGATGCAATCGAGCAATCAAGGGAAAAATCTCCGACAGTTGCGGTAAAAGGTATGCCGGCGTTTGGTTCTGAATCATTCAAACTTGAATCTCAAAGCCATTGTGCCTCCAAAAAGTCTAAGAAGTCTTCTAAAATCAAAAAAAGAGCAGACCGAAATGATTGTCACGACGTGCACGCTGTTTCTTCGACCACTAATGAGACAAAGAACACATGCAAGCTGCCTGAAGTAGTCAACTCTGCTGCTAAATCGAACAGCAGCAACGCCCCCATGTCTAGGAATAGCTTCAGTCCGTATGAACCACGAAGCAAAGCAAATTCCGACTCTAGCAAGTGTTCTAATAGCGGACATGCCAAAAGCCGAAGGAACTCAGATGGCTCTTGTGTTTCTGGAGTTTTCCTCGACACATCTGATCAGAGCCATTCATCTGATGTTTTTGAAAGCGAGAGTGTTGTTTCTAACCATTCAGTAAAAGCCATTCCTGATCCTACCAATGATAATTCTGCCAATCATCAAAATGATGTCTCAAATGGAAATCTCGTGAATCAAGATGACTTGAATGGCTTGGACGAGGCGAGAACCCTCAGTCCTTCACCAGCTTATCAAAAATCTATGCTAACCGAAGACGAATGCGATGGAAATTATTTAGTCGGAGGATTTCCAAAGCTTCCTTTCAACGCCAATGGATCTAAAGCTGGCACTAAAAGCGCAGAAGAAAGCAATGTCAGCAAAGGCAATTTTAAAAGCTACGCTGTCTCTGCAGCCGCAACTTTGACGAAAAGTGTTACCAAACACGCAAGGACTCGAGGCTCATCCCTCATCCGTTCCATCTATCGTCGTGGCTGCAAGGATCCCAATGTTGCCAAATCATCAGGCACCTCCGTTGAGAATATTGAGACGAGCAAAAACAAAGTTGGCAAGTTCTATCCAAGACGGGCGTCTGATGGAGGTGCTGTGCCGATGGTATCTATTTTTGATAATGTCAAAGGAGAATTTGCCAAGAGCAAGAATCTAAGTTCACCTCGGCTGAACTCTATGGGTGCAGTAGAATCCAAGGATTCCGATATCCAAACCTCTGTGTCTTTCAACGACAGTTGTTCGTTCGCAATTTTCAAGGAAGAGTCCACACAAGTTGACAATGTGATTACTCGCCATGATTACTTCAATGCAAATACTCCCGAAGGGCCATTGAATACTATTGGATCGGCTATTGAAAGAGAATCAATCATAAGCAATGATTGTGAAGCGATCGAAACACCATTTAAGACTGCCACCACTACTTCTACTGCAACAACTCCGTTTACTTCTACGACTTTCGCCTCTGGAATAACCGATGTTCCATCCACGAAGAAGGGAATTAAGAAGCCAGGAGATGAGTACGTTACACAAATATTCGACTTTTGTTGGACGGAGCGGGGTACTGGCATCAAGGGCCTCTACAGCGGCCGCCTCAATGAAATGCTAGAGCCTCATGGAGAGGGCCATTTTGTTATTAATGACGAAGAACTGGGAGTTGAGGTTCCTAGTGAAGCACAGCAAAAATTCTATGGAATCTGGGAGAATGGATATCTTCGAGCGACTTTGAATGACGGGAAAGATGCCCTTCTCAATCGTAGCGCAAGTAAAGCTGTCATTGGAAATGTCAGAGTTGCCAGTGGAGATCCTATGACGGGAAAAACCAATTTAGTCCTTCAAGAAGCCACAAGGGAAAATGTCGATGGTGTTGTGCCAACTGCCGAAGAAGCACCATCATCGCCAAGTGAAGATGCAATATATTCGACTGCTGCAAAGACCATCCCAAAGCATTACGAACTTGGAGAAATTGCACGTTCAGTTGACGACATGGTGGTGGAGTCCAACAAGTCAGATGCACAGAAAACTGTGTCGACGATGCAAATGTTTGACTGCGCTTTCATCAAACGAAGCAATGGTGCGTTTCATTTCCCAAAGTTGATTTTGTTTTATTTTTAGGGCTTATCTCGCTCAAAAAATAATTCTACATTGTGTCATTATAATAATTTTAACAGGAGTTTGGTCGTGTGCTATATTAGCAGACCGTGGTCTCCAACCTAAGAGAAAATCAAACGAATTAAGTAAAGAAAGTACTCGATGGTTCAGGCCAAAAGATCTAGAAGGTTTCAAACATGATGAGATGGAAGAAAGCATGTTGTTTGTCATTAATCCTGAAGGAAAAACAAAAGTTATTAGTAAGAAATGTTGGGGCAAGTTTGTGAGGAGAATCAAGGAATAAGCAATGAAGAAGAGTCTCTGTGCTCGTGAGAGTTGATTAGGAAGAAAGAATTCTGGAAAAATTGGTCTTTTTACAGGTTTAAATTTTCAAGACCAATTAATTAAAAACCCATTGGATAGGAATGATGCCAAATTAAAGGCTTTTTCCCTTTTGAGTATAAAACTGATGCCATTTACTGTGTCTCATTCGTGGTAATCATCACACTTTTATGCTTGTCACTTCAATAGATCATATCATGTGGAAAATACCCTAATGCCATTTGATCAAATCAAACATGAGTTCAAAGCAGATGGTTTGAGTTTTTGTGTTTGAAACAAAACATGAATTCGAAGCTCAAACAAGTTTTTGCATATTTTCACTAGGTAGTCACATAGAATATTTTTCTCAACGATGTCTGAGAAAATGGTATATGATATTCATCAAGATAACAAATCTTGCCTTTGGTTGAATGAACGATGTCCTAGACTTGCCTGGTGAAACTCAAATGGAGCAACGCTCAAATCAGGACCAAGATTTTTGCATTGCTTCAACAAATTTGAAGTCACTGTTGACAATGGCATTTTTGTTTTCTTTGGTCACACAATGTCATCAGGACCTTGTTTACTTAAAAAGACTACATTAAGGCTTAAAGGATTTTTTTTTTCTCATTTTTGCTTTTTCAGAAAAAAAACTATTAATGATAAATTAATTTTTAATTTCCAGTAACACCTACCTGTCAACTTGCTACCATTCAACATATGATGTACTGTATTATTGTACTCAATCACTAGGTAATTGGGTTATTAGTGCTTTATATTATCATACTTGCATACATCATTCATTTACAAAATACGAGCAATGGTGCACAAAATAAAGAAAATGATAGACCCAATGAACTAATGCCATTGGCTTATTAAGTTTCTTCTTCAATGTGGAGGAGGTGAGTGCTATAAATGTTGCTTGCCCAGCTACCAGTGATTTGTCTTCTTGGGTGGGCAGGCAGAGAAGGGGCTATTATTGTGGCTCCAGCCATCATGGTAGAGGAGGCAATAACATTAGCTTCCTGTTATGATGATCTGCCAGTGACTAGGGCTGATTGCAGCACCGGCCATGGCAATGGCAATGGTTGTGTGTAGCTGTGTGTTGGGGTGGTGATTGTTCTCACAACTGGAAAGGAAGAGAGGCAGTGGCATAAACCCCCCTGATGGAGATGGTGATCAGCGGCACTGTGGAGGAGGAAGTTGCATTTGCCTCCTGAGGAAGCAAAAAATGAGGAGGGAGCAATGATTGATCCTGTTTAATGGTTGTGGTTGACCACAACTGCAATTGCAGTCAAGCAGCTGTTGCAGCTATGGTTGTTGGTTACAACTGTGGCTGGGTGATGACCTTGGCTGTGGGCAATGTCATCTGCTCCTCAAGCTCAAGCTGTAATGGTGGTGACATTTGTTCATTTGTTCCCAAAGCTGAGGTGGTGACAATTGTTGCTGTGATCAGCATGGCGTACATCAATGATTGTGGTTGATTGTGGCTTGGTTACTGGGATTGTGATGACAATGGATGTATCTATTGCGGCTTAGGTTGGGGGACAAAGATGGTGTGGGGTTTGGCACTGGGTGGTGGCATTGGTGAGTGGGGAATCTTCTGCCAATTTAGGGGTGGAGTGATGACCTATCACAAATACTATTTTTACCATTGAACCCTGTTGTAGTGATGTTAAGAAAAGGTTCATAAAAGTCAATTGGAAAGGCTATGTTGCTCAAAAATTATTAATTATATTTATATACTTAGGTATGAGAGAAACAAAATTTTGTGAAACTTTGTTTATATTAAGTGTAAAACACCTATACTCTTAAAAACAACAACTAACCTTTAAAGAATAAACCAACCATAATTCTACTACCATGAACTTTCAGGTAGGAAGCATTTTCTTTGGATTATGAAATTGTTTTCTGTTGGGGGGGAGTGTAATAGTTCCATGAGTTGTCAACCATGGTGGAACATGGTAAGTACCTAGGTTGGTGAAGCTGAAGCTCGGTGGTTCAAAGAAAGGTATTATTTATAGCAGCCATTGTAGAGATGATAAGAAGGTACATACCATACATATTGATATTACATGCATGCACTCTTTCAGGGTCTCTTCTAGAGGTAGGAACACTATTGTAAGAGATACACATAATGATGTAGCTAGATCTAGATGACATTGTACTTAGGTATCTACCTATGCATCTTCCAAGGCAGATAGATAGAAATTTAAGTAATGGTAGTATTTATCTCCATATAATAGATGAGGGTATTATATCATGTACATGCCCTGTGTCATGTCATTGGTATTTTGTTGATGAAAAAACAAACAATTAAATATATTCAAGATCTTATTAAAAATGTCAGAAAAACTTAATGAAGATGGAATGCCTGTTTTGACATTGATATTGCCTTTAAGTAATCCGGGGTCTGTTTTAGCTTTAATATAGTTGTTAAATGTGTAACTCAAAAAGAACTTTTTGTCTAGCTTAGAATCAGCTTCCATTCCAAACCAATAATATTTTGTGCTATTTCTAATACTTCTTTCTTAGTTTAAAGTGATCTGTGTGATTTCCTGAGGATAGCCTGTTTAGTATGTCTAGAATATTTTACTCACAACTATAATCATCCTTTTACTTTTTTCAATTAGAGATTGTATAAAATATTTTGTCCTCTCTTGAAACTCAATTAATTTCTTTAGATTACTCATTGCTTCCTGATCACTGTTAATTTTATTCACCTTTGCAATATGGTGACAACAATACATCAGCATACAAAAACCAAATGGCGTTCTTGTCAAAGCAAGTTGTGGTACTTTTGTGCATGAACAACAATAAAAAACGAATTGTGTGATGAGTATTTCTTTGATCAACCAATGTTTGGAAATGACATGAGTGGAATAATATTGTAAAAATATTCTATTATGATTTCCTTATTTTGGAACCATCCCATCTAAGTGTTTGAAAACTCTGCTTGTATATTTGGATTCCTTAAAAAAATCAAGTCAAATAACAAAAAATTAAAATTTGGTGATTTTAGATTCCAATCTTAATCCACAATCAAGTTAACAAATTTCATCTCAAAAATGAGTCAGTTGATAAGTGACAGCCTGGTTTTACCCAGAGCTTGAAAGAACTAGCAAAATAAAGGAGGAAATTTCTATTCTTGACAAATTTGAATATCATTGATAAATGATAAGGGGAGGGGTAGAAGAATTACCTCCAAAGAAAGATATTGGTATACTCCTTGACAAGTTTGTGGCTTCTCACGTGTCATGAGTTATACTTTTAAGGAAGGAATGGAGATCATATGCTGAGTATTTACAGTGAGGGAGAAAGTTTGTTTCTTAATTGCACAATGACTATGAATATTTTGACAAGGATGATATTGGGTAAATTAATTTTATGCAGTGACTATTTTTGGGGTTATGGTTGCAGTGTTGAATGAAGAGGAGGTGGTGGGTTCACTCCACATGATTGTCCTCAGCAACAATTAGGGTGTTTTTTTTGGTGGCTTTTATTCCTGTTACTTTACATGTTGTGATGTTGATATGTAATTTTTTCCACATTTTACACAGGTACAATGTCCCTTCTAAATAAAGTGATGTTTTAAAGGATATGGAGTGTGTGAGGTTATTAGCTTGAGCTATTTTTTTCTAAAGGGGTGTAAGCATATCTAATGTAAAAACTCTTTGGCATTGTTCAGCTTCTAGAAGTGTTCATTGGTGTGTTGCATATTCATTCCTTTTACGTCAGTCCTGTGTACATCAGGATGATATATTCTTAACAATTGCCTAAGCCTGATGATAACTTCTCCTTCTGTGGCTCCTCTTCTAACCCCCAATGATTCAAAAAGCATTGGGTTTTTGTTGAGGTGTATGGGTAGGTGTTAGTTTGTTGTTGGTGGTTATGGTGATCTTAATGCTGATTTCTTTCTTGGTGTGCATGTTTTCTTTTTGACAGGGAAGGTTCAGGAGTGTCCAAAGTAATCACTTTCTTCTGGGGTGATGTTGAGCAAGATCTTTCATACTGGTTTCTTCTTTGGAGAGAGACCACTGTGAATTCTTTGGATTTTGATGCCAATCTTGTGTAGATGGGTTTTGGCGATTTTGGTTATTGTTTGGGGGGCTGTGCATGCTGTTGTTTTGGTGTCAGCTTGAGTTGTCTCTTGCTGATGGAAGTTTTTTTCTCTACCAGATAGTTTAAATAACCAATCCAGTAATTCAGTTCAAGCTCATTTTGTACCACTACAATCCATTTTGCTAACTCCTAATGTTTGGATCCCATCATTTCCTTCAGCAGCAATATGTGCACACTTTTTACTATTGCTATGACTTTTTGGCTGTTCAAAACCTCCTCTTGGTCTTGGGGGTGATTTGACCATGCATTTATAAGGCCTTTTGATGGGGGTTGTTTGTTACTCTTACTATTTCTCCCAGGTAAGTGATGTTTTCATAATGTGCAGTTTTGTCATTCTTTTGTGCTTTATCACTCTCATGTTGATATCTAAAATGCTTCTGACTCATATGTGAATGTATGTGAAGGTATGTGTCCAGTTTGTTATGGTCTGATTACTTAATGTCACAGGACTTTCATCCACACATCAGAAGACTTATCAGGTTTGCTCTAAAGAGTAAGATTTGCTGCAAAGGTTGGTGTGTGGGCATTTCCAAAAGTATTTCATCATGCACATTTCAGTACTTGCACTTGCTATTCTCCTATCTATGACATAATTACCACTTTGATTGTACAAGAGAAATGACCCTAGATATTTGAAGTGTTTACAAAAGTCCACAAATCCTTTGCCTTTCCTCATTTTGTCACGGTTATCATATTTTTGGTCCAGGATTTTGTCTGAAAATTTGACTATTTTTGTTGTTTGATTCTTTCACTGAATGTGTACTTGTAGAACCTTGTCATTTTTATTGTGATTTTGTCTCCATCTTGTTGAAATGTAGCAAATGCATTTGTTTTCTGTGGCACAAATAAGGGTGGGATGGGGAAGAAGAAGCAACTGGTTTTAGATAAAGTTACACCTTAACCAATTTGTATCTCAATCTCAAGGAGACTACAGACTTTTTAAAGGATTTTAAGTCCTTACAGACTACTTCTCTAGATTCAAAGAAAAAATCATCATTCAAAAAATATTTGTATTATGTCAAAAGTTGAAACAGTTGGTATTAAGTTTCTGTTGTGGAATGTCAACTGGCTTGTGCTCATTTCTCAGAAAGTTGTTCTATTGACACAAATATTTTTATCACCTCTCTATCCCAAGAAAATATCATCATCTTGAATAATAATAAGACCATAGACATATTGCTACCTTGTCTCATTCCCCTGGATGACCAAGATCTGTTTTCTCCTTCCCCTTTTTATTAGGATGTCTTTGAAGTTAGTGTACTTTATTGTATTGTAGAACTTGGGAGTTGCACCAAACTTTCTAATATTCCCAGCAGTAACTAATGATTTGATGTGCTGAATGATTCTACAAGGTCAGAACATGTACTAACATTTTATTGATTTTATTGACACCCTAGATTCAGGACGAGTTTTAGGTTCAGGAGCCCATCACGAAATCCTGCTTGTAGTGTTATTCAAAATTGGCAATTTGTGCCATCTTTCTCAAGAAGTTTATTGTATGATTGTAGGAGTTTTGTTGAATATTTCTGAGAAAACATCCATGAGTTTCACACCTTGTCATGTTCTGGGACTGATTAGATCTCCCTTTTTGTAGCTTGGATTAGTTTACCTTCAAGAAACTTCTAACAATACTCTTTGTCATCCCAAAAATGCATAATGAACCCAAATATTACCTTCAACATAAATCATCCATGGCTTTGGACACTTTTACTGGAACTCCATTTAGACCAAAATTATTTTCATTCTTTATAGCTGCAATGTCATATTTAAATTCATTATATGTGATAGGAACATCCACTTCTGCTATTTTCTTAATTTCAGCAATTAGTTTGGCTGATAAAAGGTACAAGTTTAGCAACCTTTTATTATGTCAGATGGCTCAAATGCAATTGACATGCCCTCTACATGCTTATTATTTTTCTTATGACAAAATACAATTCAAACCAGCACTAATTACAATTAACATTACTTATCTCATATGAAGTTTTTGAGAGCTTTAAAAACTAATATGATGTTTAGTCTTTGCTACATTGTATTTTGTGCACTTACAATGTCCTGCAAGGTATGTATGTACAATATGTACCATAACTTTTACCTGCATCAGATCTGAAAACCTGAAATCCCTATCAAAAAAGTTATTTTGCAACATCTCTTCTCTTTGACTCTTACAATATACAATCTAATGTTTGACAAATAAGGTTCCTTTAGGAAACATATTCCCACAATTTCAAAAAAGTATTAGATCTGATTTCTACAAGAAGTTCTCAAACTTTTCAGTGCTTCTGTAGTTGTTGAAGCCTTCTCTAAAGTGAAATTCTAAATGTTTAATATTTCCCTTGTATTTTTTTGAAGAAATGTGGCGCCATTCAAATCAATCCTATAAACATCTTGCAGCTTCCCAGGAACATTTGGGGGCATTTTCATGTTCTGAATATTTTTTTCTAAGTGATGGTTTCACACAGTCTTTGCTTTGCTGTAAGTATCCTTTTCCATTTTTTGTTTAAAATGTGCACTGCCTTATCAATGTTACCATCTACATCTTTAGATACCTTCCTTTATGTGAAACTGTGAGATTTCAGGTTCATGATGTTTGGAGTTTCTTTGCACTATATTCAAACCATTCTGCTAACATCTTATTCAATGATTTCATGGCTCCAATGCATCAAGCAAAAACAACACTACAATGTAGTTCAGATTATTGGTTCCAACTCTCTCAAAGTGTTGACAAATTTTCTTTTCTTTCATTGTCATATATGTTTGATTTCCAGTTGATGATGTTACAAGAAATTTGGCTTTTATGCATATTGAATTTGATTGAAGTTGTGTAAATATTCATACAAACAGACAATTGGTCCCTGTTGGCACCCCAATCAACTACACCGTGATCTCTTATCTTTTTACTAGTCTTTTCTCAACTGTGCATTGACATTGATGTTTTGGCCTATAAGTAGTTCATAACCTTTTTGGCTTGTTTTGGATAGGACTGGTAGGCAACTCAATAATTTGAGTACTCTTTCTCATTCACCAGATGATAGATGGAAGTGATGAGAATATTGTCTCTCTTAAATTTTTAATGCAATTGAAGCTTGGTGATTTAGAAAGAATGACATTTTTCTTCCCTTTAAAGTGTTGGTATCTTTGACTACTATTGGTTTTTGGTTTCAAGCTTGCTTGTAGGCAAGTGAAATTTATGATTCAAAGTTGATCCCAACTTCACTGGTTAGTCTCCCAAACTTTTTGAATTGTGTTGGTGCTGTGGTGAAATGCAAGATAGCCATTTATTTTTAACATTGATGGGATTATTTTACTCAACTTTCATGTTTCTTGATTGCAGTAAGCTTTTATGTTTCTTGTTCTTGTAGATTTGTTGAATTGTGCCACTTAGCCATCAGGTCGACCTGATGGCTAAGTGGCACTATTCAACAAAACTATCACACAAGATATGGCAAAGCAATTTGTGTTAACTAGCCCAAGGGTGAACCTTGTAGGTTCACAATGGAGTAGACAACCAAGTGGACACAGTATTATTGTATTGTACATAGTAGATACTGATAGGTAGGTGCTACAATCTAATTCTGGTCACTCTGGTACCAGCCTTATACCATCATGTTTTGTGCCACTTAGCCATCAGGTCAACCTGATGGCCAAGTGTCACAATTCAACAAGTTTGATACCCAAGTTTTGCAGAAGATACACCTCTAATGTTCCAAATAACAATGTTTGAAATCCCACAAAACTGTATTTATTGGGACTAGACATTCTAGGCTAGCTTTGATTGGTTCTGTTCCATAGTAGAAGAATTCTTAACAAATGCAATGGAATTGGTATATTGATGAGCATTTTCTTCTTTGTCCTCCAAAAAAGAATTATCATCACTTGGGGTCTGTGGTTCTACCCAATTTGGCCAAAAAGTTGTTCATATTTTTCCTAAAAATCTGTTTCTTTTCTGATGCATTTAAATAAGGTAGGAGATTGATTGATACTTCTCCCTTTTGTAGTGGATAGGGGCTGGGCGATGAGTTGGTGACATGCTTGAGAATGCTATTATTCCTGGTGCCTGTGGGTGGGTCTTGTTTCACTGATCTACAATGTTGGCACATATTTCTTCATTTATTTTTTGGATGTGTTGGTTCCTTTTTGAAGTTGATAAATTAGTATTAAGTGATATGTTTGATAGAGTGGTCATTGATTGGAAAGCATGATGCCAGAGTGTTTATGTTTGCTTTTGAACCCACCTTTAATTTAGGTAAACAGAAGCTAGTAAGGCAGATTTGTCAATCATTTCTTTTGTTACTTTCTATTTGAATTGATGGATACAAATGAATACTTTTCAGTATTGATGTTCTTGACAGGCTTGCCATTTCATGTCATAGCTGTGGAGAGCTGTTTGTCATGGTGAGATGGCAAAATGTGAGGAGGCACTAAGTTATCTTTACTTGTTCAAAGTGTGTGACTGTCATACTTGAAAGTGATGAAAAGTACAATACTGGATGGTCATAGTTTTGAACCGGATAGATATTCTTGCTAGTAGTTTAGAAAGATTGGTACCTACCCTTATCTACTCAAAAAACTAAGACAATGGCATGACTTCCCAATTTTGGAATTAGGCAACAAATGTGAGTGGAAGGGTTGGCTGCACCCCCTCAGCTGGTGTGGCTTGTATTCTTTCTCTCATTGATGTTGATCTTGCAGCAGCTATTAATAACTGTATTGGGTGACATTAAAGACTAATGTGGTGCCTCATATAGTAACTGTACAATCATTTTAATAATATCTTTCAGATATTCTACAGCATCAACAACTTCTAACCTTAAATTTGATCCTTAAAAAATGAATGCTTTGCAATTTTTGAAAACAAAAGAACATTTTCTTATTCAAATAAAAACAATCTCTTTGGTAGTATCCATCCATTTTTGTCAAACTTTGTCAAAATTTTGTTTTTTGGGCTGTGTACTTTGTATCAGCATTTGTTTAGTGTGATATTTAACATTAATATGAGTTTTTGCTTCATTTGTTTTTTCATCATTGAATGAATCAAATTGTTTGAACCATTTTTGTTTTTCTGTCAAGATGAAAGTAATAGATTTTTCCATTTCCCTATTACATCTCTTCTAATGAATGAGCAAAGGCATTGCAAAAAAGCAGGTGCAAGTGTGTGCTGAGTGTGGATTGTTTATGTTTATGAATACAAATATGGTGGTATATAAACAAAATATTCTTTCAACCATAAGAACTTCTATGTATGTAAAAATAATATATTGGAACTGAAATTAGGCATGAGAAGAACTTCTTGGGTACATATCAATAGGGTTTCTATGAATCACACTGTGAAGGGCATTTGTAAGCAATAAATGTGAGAAGCACTGATATAATGTTTATCTTGTTTGCAACATACTTTAAATGTTGATTCCTAGGAATAAATCCTTTATAAAATGAATCTCATCCCTGCTTGGACAACAGAGGGAAGATAGCTCCTCTTACATTTAACAGTAAAGCTGCCTTGCTGTTTTTTGCTTTTTTGAACACATTCTGGACATCTTTGATCTATGGCATCCAGCCCTTGTCAATAGAATACATAATTTCTAGAGATTTCATTTGGATATTTTTGTCTAAGAAACAGGAAAAAAAATATTTTTAGTATTGATTTGAGGACAGTGTGAGACACACAAGTATCTGAATGTGGATGAAATTAAAAATGAAATACAGCCTTTTCCTATACTGTTTTTATTGCCTTCTTTAGGAAATTTGAACAATAATTTGCGTGCAAAGTCAGTACAGGACCAGTACCAACATAGAGTTAATACAATGCTGATCTTACTCTGGTAGATCATGAGTGGTTGTTCAGGATACTTTTTACCATAGCATTAACATCAAATAGGCATTGGTTTATATACCTACATGGTGCCTAATTATGCTCATGCTAATGTCCCTTTTTTGTGATACAAACCCATTTTAAATTCAAACTGATGTGTTCTACAAGGGTGCTAAAAATTATTATGTGTTGACACAAAATCAAAGAGTAGGATTCTGGAGGTATGTGATGCTGAGTGCCTAGTGACAATCTAAATAGAAGAGTCATCTGTAATTGTTTGTATCAATGATCACAGAAGCTGACAAAGAAGAGATGAGGTTGTTTCAATTACTTTATGTGCACATTGATTGAGTTCTATACCAAGGCACCTGCGCAAAGGATCTCAATTTCTAACAATACTTCAGAGCACTGTGAAACCCAATCTGTCTTCAGTGAGTCCTATTGGTGAATATATCCAAGACAAAAGTGCCGGTCAGAGTTTTCATTTTCTGTTCAAAGAAGTAAGTGAGTAACTAGTAACTACATATAATATGCAATGTTGGGTTCAGCCACCCACCTATTCAAAATGTACAAAAAGAATCCTACATTGACTTCTAGTCACACCAGTTAACATGATAATGTGAAGAGGTAAATCCATTGAGTTCATACCTTGAAGAATGGGTTGTGAAAGTAAATTTAGCATCAAGACAAGTCTGCCAAGAAAACTGTGCAACATTTGATGAATTAGGATGCAATGTTGATGTGGATTGGGGAGTGGGCATAGGGGCTCAAAAACTGGTGGCTGACAAACCAGTGTTAGACTCACTTTTTAAATGATCTGAGGCCATGATTGACATTTTTGCATTTTGTTCTGACCATTACTGTGTCTGGGAAATGATGCTATGCAAGAAAGTTATAAGATTCCAATATAATAATAATAAAATAAGTTCTATCATGGAATTGGCCAGGCTAACAGAAAGTCTCATGATTTTGGCTATGTCAGACCGGCTACAGGGCAGTGCTGCACTATGACTATGGCTATGGTCAAAATTTTGCTAAGACTCCATAAAAATCATAAATTTTAAGCCCCAGAGAAAAAAGTGATTTACTGGACTCAATGATGCAAGTGAAACTTGAAAATATTATTCATCCATGGGACTAATGATACGAACGAAATACAAGTGGTACAGTGCACAATGCTGACTTTCTAAATGAGCTTAAATTACCCACCGCCTACCCACGCGAACATCCGTAGCAATCGGACATCCAGGTGGAACCGTCCCTAATGGGATCCTGCATTCCGTCACCCAGCATCCACCTCCACTTTCATCTACGTCACCACCTCTACCACCCCTTCCAGCTCCTCCGGGTATCCCATCCGTCCAAACCAACCGTATTTCATTCGTTGGGTCGACATGGGCGAGGAAGGATGATCTAAATACTCTAGTTGAAGTTGTTGCTCCACTTGCAGTTGTTGCTGTTGTTGCAGCTGTTGCAGTTGGTTTCGCATTGCCAATGCCAATGTACCAATCGTAAACTATTTTACCCGTCTGGAGTGATATCGTTGGTGCAATAATTTTTCTAATGGTGGCGATGAATCATTTATATTGTGGACATCAAATTATGTTTGAGATGCGAAAGTATGAACTTAGTCAATGAAAATAACCTGGTTCCAGGAACACGAAGCAAAATTGCAATGACGAGGATATTATTGTACAGCCAACTCACCTATCATCCAACTCTCTCAACACAGTCAAAGTTGAATCGTCCTCATCCAACCTCAGCACGGCACTCGTTTGTCCCGTTCTCCCCACTTCCCCTGACAATACACATCGTGCCTTCCCCTCTACAAAATTGAATGAGGGAGTGACCGTCACCCCCCTGGCGCATCTGGCATGCAGTACCGATGGTAGATTGCAATGAATTGTTGCACGTGCGTATTGTATGGCGGATACCAGAGATGGAATATTTTTGTCATTGGTTTGTTTGAGTGTGGTTCGTGTTGTTCGTTTTGCTCCTTTTGTGGCAAATCGGAGGAGGATGTGGTTATTTCTGAGTGATTTGTCCCATTGCGACAGTGAAGATATTTCAGATGTGACAGATTCTTTCGCTGATTTTGATTTTCCTAGCAATAGATCCAATGTCCCACCCGGGTAGTGAAGGTTGCCGCGATAGGTAACACCCAAATCTATCTCTGTCCCGGGTGAGGATGTGGATGGTGCAACGCTTTCCGTGTCTGCCACATCTGCCATATCTCCCACTGCCCTGCCTTTTGTACCCTCTCTCCAAGGAGTAAGCCAATTCAACACTCTCGGCAAAGAAATGCGTGCCCCACACTGAACAAAATGTGGCATACTCATCATTTTATGTCCATATCCCTCGAGATAACCAAGTTTATAAGAGGGAAAGGGATGCCAAGCGGTGAGGCAGGAAATGGAGGACAGCCATGGGATTAACTTTGGAAATGGCCCATTCGCTTTCCATGTTTCCCCTCGATTGGAGTCGCGTGATTCGCGTGATCTGATTTCATATCGTAGCTCCGGGTGCACATTTTGAAGACACTCTGACAAACTCGACGTCCCAAACGACACTCTCGATGCCATCGATGCCCTCGATGCTCTCGGTTCCTCCCCGGGTATTTTCGATGGAGGAGCCAACAACACTTCTCCATCCTCTCGTAAATATCCATTTGGAAAACGATACGACGAAGCAGCCCCACCGGAGGCGGATGCCGCGGATATTGAGGATACTGCTGGACCCTTAGCTATTCGAAATAGGGCACCCAGTTTGGACGACAATGTAAAAGACTTTGACTCTGATTGGTCGGATATGGAATGTATTCTTTGTCTGTGCGAATTGTGAGAATTGTTGGAGTTTCCGGCCGAAATCGAAGTAAGGAAGGGGTTGCGGAGAGTCAATGTCAAGGTTGGCCCGATTGATTCGAATCTATCATGAAATGTTGACGTATGCCTTGAGTGGTCGGATTGTTCGGATTGGTCGGATTGATCCAACTGGTCTGATTGGTTTGCATGGATGGCACCAGTGGCATCGGTGGTACTCGTAGGATCCAGTCGATGCGCAGACGATGGTTCGGTCGACAGCGACGTGGGGGAAGACGCACCCCTACCGGTCCGAAACGAGAATGGACGTGCCGCATCCACAGCGAGGTTGGAGTGATTTGACTTTCCATGGAGGTGTCTGCCACATGTGTATGCACCAATGACGAGCAGTGGTGTTGCCAGTGAATGTAGAATGAGCTTTCTAGGTCTGCGGTGGGACTTTGCCATGGTCTATCTCTGCGGTCTTTGTTGTGTGGCTGGAATTTTCCGGATTTGATTGTTGATTCTTCTACTTACCATGGTAGCAAAGTAAAAAATACTCCCTTTTTTACGCTTCAAACTAGGGTTTAATCAAATATAATCAAATATGGCTGGATTAAGATTATTATCAATTGAAATTGAATTTAGAATTGAGAAATTTATGGCTGAAAAAAAAAAAGTAATCATTTTTTAGCTACTATTATGAACAATACCAACTGGTTAGTTACTATTAAAAGAATTAAATCTCTTTCAGATTTGTATACTTATCAATGCTTGGCCCTCCTGCATTGAGGGCCTAGAATCAATATCTCATCCAGGCTGACTTCCTCATTCTTTTCAAATCCTATGACAAATTTTCAAGGTTTTGCCTTAAAACAACAGCTCCCTCACATGTGATGACCATGAAATAAAAAATTGATGATGGATAATGTTCAAGGTGTGCCAACTTGACAGAGAAAATGATTTTTTGAGCTCTCAGTGACAATAGTATAAATGGTTAATGAGCCTACCAACTTCAAAAAGATTAAAGTTTTGTATTTAGTACTCTCTACCTTCTATTGATTGGAAGGCAGGCAGACAGACAGACAGACAGTAGTACTACTTTAGCCAACTCTAGAATATGGTTATGTGGTTACTCCCATTTTTAAATTATTTCAAAAGGTTGAATGTTGTCTCTGCTACATTCTTACAAATATTTTGTCCTTAGTTGAGACTAAGAGCTGCTGCATACCTTCCAATTGCCCCCTAAAAAAATATAACTGCTAAAAGAGAATATAGTTTGAATATTTGTTTTAGTTTTAGGGGTACAAAATGGGACAACTTTTGGTGGACAAATTTTCCTAAAAATATTTTGAAAAGATAACCTGGATAAAGCTACAATCAGAAAGACAGTGATTTATTTTATTTGCAATCTAGGTTGATTGTCAGTTTTAGATTTATTAATTTTTATACGATTTTTATGGGAACAAATAATTATTAGTGATCATGACACATTGAATGACCAAAACCAAAAAATGAACAATGATCTCCCAAATGTTAGAAGAATGAAAAGTCATGGGATCATCACCAAAGATATTTTTCTCCAAAAACAAGAATGGCTCATGAATCATGGATGCAAGATCATTGAATAGGTTTGATTTACATAGGATCTAGTAACACATGAAGTAAAGTCAAATTATGATACACCCGACCATAAAAGTTCTGAGCAATGATGAAATTGATGGCAATGCCATGAAGTGTGGAGGAATCCAGTTGCTGAGGTGAAAGCTACAACAAGTATCTGGACTTCTTCATTGCCAAAAGATGACAGCATGAGTAGATGGTGTGATGTTTTGGAGTTTCATTGTTGGGGGCCAATGGGGGCTTTGATTGTGGTGAAGCTCCGGACAATTTGACATGGTATAGTACAGGATCATTGACAAGTCAACTGAGCTTGATTCTAGGGGGTTGGATACATACAATTGGAGGAGAGTAGCATGTTCTGATCTTGGTGGAGGATAGAATCACTTGTTATGAAGAGAATCAAAATGACAATGAAGAGCAAAATGATAGTTAGTATCAATTTTAACAGG